>JAMKCH010031904.1:0-16507 GCA_023653785.1 Ophioderma brevispina | reverse complement strand
AATCACTTATTCACGTATGATTTTTGCAGCTCTGGCTGAAAATATGGAAAATTTAAGCTTCAATTTTGGTTTTCCCATTTTATAACACTTTTTTACCTCTATTTTGAACAAAAAACAGGTTTTGACATAAAAAAGTTGTTTTTAAAAGAACAAAACAATAGTAGGTAGAGAAATTTTCCATTCGATTCATAATCCTAGTTTGTTAATTAATATGTGTGTGAAATGCAGCAAATCTCACTCAATGAAATGGAAGATAATAAAACTTTATGTGTTTGTGCTGGATGTGACACGTGAATGGAATTTGAACCTAAAATCCTTATTTTTTGGCGTACTAAAAACACAAAACTAATTTATGCTTTTACAAGGAATTACTTGACTACCTCCCAATAATAACAATTGCTTTATTCAAACCCAATGCCTTTCCAATGTTAAGAAGCTGTGGGTTGGTTGGTTTGTTACGAGGGTGATGGAAGTGACATGTCAATGTGAACGTAAGTCCGTATTTTTTGAAAACTGACTAAACTGTCAACTTTTTCCCAAATTAACTTTTTATCACAAGCCATGCAACAAACTTTGAAAACATAATATAAGATAGACGTTGCCGATCCTATTTTGTACAAGATATACAACTAAAGTGGCAGGACGTGACAACCTACGTACGCCTGACATGTGAACGGAAAACTTCTAATCGGTAAAGCAAAGACAAATTAGAATGTTGTCAAAATATTAATACAATTTGGATAGTTGGTGAAACTATCTCTTACAAAATAAGTTCATAAGATGAATCTATTTAAACACATCCTTCTGCCATAAATGCTGGACGTGACAAATGGTGACGGAGAAGTGAAAAGGATTTAATTAAGTGTACCTAAGTGAATTTGGTAACCCCAGAATCGAAATTGTTTGTATCAAATAATCTTGAAGTGGTCATTAACCCTAACCGGACCGGGTCGTTTTGCCGGCCGACGGCCCAAATGCAAGGAAAAGCAATCTATTTTTATTTAACGGCACAGATGCAACGGAGAGCCAAAGGCTTCGTTTAATTGCATCTCGGCCGTTTTCCCGGCACAGGAATTAGGTAGCGTAAAGTCAATAAGGCCAGAGCACGAAAACAAATCGCGCCATTCCGGAAGACGGCCCAAATGCCAACGAAAAACATCGCGCAATTTACGGAAAGACGGCAGGTGCAACGAAAAACATCGCGCCTTTACCCGGAAAGACGGCCCAGGTGCAACGAATAACATCGGCGTGAAAATGCAATATCAAAACAGGTAAATAAATAAATCAATAAATAAATAATGGTGCACACTGATCTGCTGAAATTTGTGAGCTCTAGTTCCGCCAGTCGGAGTGGCGCTATTAACGCTACAATCATAGTCGTGCGGTGGCGCTATTTTATGCTACGTCTGCTCCGGTTTTACGTCATGACTACGTTTATGCATAATTTACCCAATAGCTTATCGAAAATGGTGGCGCTAATCACCATCGAATCGAAATTGTCTTGGGCATTTGTAAAGTGTCACCACCCGCCTGATAAAAGCATTGCGCCTTCTGCGGGGAAGACGGGCCCAAATGCCGCGAAAAGCAATCGCATCATTCCAGTCAATAACGGCCCCCGATTGCAACAAAAAAACTCATCGCGTCATTTTCCGGGAAGAAGCCGCAGGTGCAACGAAAAACAAATCCGCGTCATTTTCCGGGAAGACGGCCAGTGCACCGAAACATCGCGTCATTGTTCCGTTAAGACGGCCCAAACAAATGCAATGACACGCAATGAGAGTCATTTTGCTCGACCAAAAATAAGTTGTTGACGGCCCAGATGCAACGAAAGCATTTCCTAACCGGTACCCCGCAGGGGTGGCGACCTTTTTCTTTTCCTTTCTTTGCTCCCTCGGCCGCGGTAGGGTTAATGTATGTAACAAAATAAATACACACAATATATCTTTGGTGATAATCTGGGTAATGAATGAATACTGTTATGTCAAATGTGAACGGAAATATGGTCACTCCTGCCACCTTTTGACATGGTCTCAAGTCCCTTTAAATTAAAAAGGCTTTTCACTACTTAATGTTTTACATGTTTGAAAAGCTTCCCTAACATCGCAACAAAGTAAAAAAACAATTCAAACTTGAATGGGCTCAACAGGTTGTAATGGCAGCTGAAAACAAATGACATGTTTTTAGTTTGACCGCTGATTTGACAAGATTTTGACCATTGGGGCCCGAGTGGCACATAAATACAAAGCGAAGGAACTTGGTTGAAGATAGTGGAGGTAGGCCTTGTAGGGACATTAGTGCAAATACCCACAATGATCTTCATCCAGGCCTCTCTATTTTTACACAGGGTGGTCCCAAAGAGTGAAACTGCTAAGGTTGCATCTACCTATGAAAAAGCCAAGGGCTAAGGCGATTATCCCTCAGTTTGTCACAAAATAGCCCCCCCGTGAGAAATTTTGGCTAGTAAAAAGTACTACAAGGGCTACTTTTTTGCAAAAATGGTAGCCCCCGTAGCCCAAAAAGGTAGCTTGAACGCCTTGATTAGGATTAATATTGGAGATCCTGATAATAAATCACAAACGCTGGCTGGAATCGGACTTCCAATATGAAATTTAGAGAGCGCCATGTTGTGTCTACGCCATCCATTAGTTTGTTCTGTTGGTTCAGGAGGAAGTTTAGGTACTTTTTGTGAGGTGGGCACTATTTTCAAATGGACGACTCCAGAGAAATTTGGCATAAATTTTGCACTCCATCGGAAATTCCACAAGGGTAAGAGACCGGCACATCTGAGCTCGCGGGCACTATAACTTTGATTGACTTGATAATTATGTCCTATTAAAACTGTGCCCTTTTCATTCATCAACCTGTAAAAACCACTTTTAATGCTGGTTTTCAGAAAATTTGGTATAAAAACAAAAATATTTGTGGTGTTGGGTTTGACAAACAGAATGTCCAGGGAATCAAAGTAAATATTGTTCCTTTGGCGACATTTTAGTTTGATAATAACTATCTAGTCCCCCTAAATATTTGTTTTTGACGCACAAAACACTTAAAATTATAAACCAAGAATAGTTTTGGAGTGTCTTTAACTGCTTACTTACTGAGTAGGGGGGAAACAAGGTCAAGCCCCATCGAATGCAATGGAATGTTGACCTTTGGTGCCCGCCTACATTGGAACTAAGCATTTAAGACAGTCACAACTATCCTTATTTTAACCTATGAGCTCCATCAATAATTGGCCCCATTTTTTATCCAATCGGAGTATTTTAAAATTTGACCCCTTACAACAACTGAAATGACCGTTTTTTAATTGATTTTTGTTGTTTTAAGGAGCCTATAACCTCCAAAACTTTCGGCGCGCAGATGTACAAACTATACTTTTTGGAATCCTTATGATTTAAACTATTAACCTGTAGACTTTTCAATATGATTGGTCAATTTCTAAATTTGAGAACCCTGTTATTAACCTTTGACTTCCGATAACGAATTTTCCCCACCCACTACGATAACTCACTTTTTTTGGTAAGGTTTGACACCTTTCCCTACCAAAATCAGTTGATGATCAGCTTTTTTAAAAAAATTTTCACAGATTTTTTCTGGTCGTCATCCTTAGGAACTTATAGGCTAGTATATGGAATAGCCCAAGAGTTGCTCAACAAATTTTCCTCCGCTATGGATACGATAGCCATCTACACACAAATACAGATGAAGTCAACTCTGCCGTTAGACTCTGTCATGAAATTCCTTTTCTCTGCGGTAAGACTGTACGTCCCGCATTCCCCCCGCCAGACAGAACCCTGACAATGCGTTGACAAAGACATGCATATTATCATGCGCATAACTTACACGCAGCAAACTCTCGGCGCTTCCTATTCAGAAAAGAACTAATTATAGTGACGCAAACTATCGTAGACTAAGGTGGAGTTAATTTCTTGGCCAAGTTGCTAGGTACGCCCGCTTCCTGGCCAAAACGGTGCGCACGCTGGGTTGCACGTAGCCCGCATTTCCTTCAACGCAAAAGTAACCGCGCGGGTACGCCATGGCCAAGAAATTATTACTCAAACTATAGTAATTGATGGACTACAGTCATTCCGTGCATTGGATTTTGTGATTCCGTCATTGAGTCAAATGTCGTGTCAAGTTCCACAACTGTGCAAAATATCAAATCTGAAATGGGGGGCGTTCTTCAAAATGTGCTGTTATTGGCTTTAAAGCTGACACAGAGATTTCGAATATAATATTTTTGTATAAAATTTAAAAATTAACTATATTCACTTTCTTTTGTGTTGCATTTCAAATGCTTAATTCCAAAGTTAGAGATGAATCGGAAGTTTCGTTTTCCATGGGCAGTAACATTTATGCATAGTAAATACCCAGTGCCCATAGATACTGTTATACCAAAATTTTCCGGTGAAGTTGTGGTTTTCGTAGATTAAGGGGGACTGCGATTTGAGTCTAGTTTTATTTTGCACAGTGATTATTATTATATGGACAAACATTTGTATATGCAAAAAATATGATTGTTTGAAAATTGAGTGCGCCCTCATCGGGAAATCTCTGATCAGCCTTTGAGACTCTGGAATATTTTAAGAATAGTGGCGGCCCTCAGATTTTTCAAACTCAAATATTTTTGGCAAAAGCTTTGCTAGTTGTATACATTATTAGCCCTCACCTGAAATGATTCAGACCAAATCGGGTCAATTTGGGGAAACGTAATGTTTTATAATTAATGTCGCTGGCGACATTAATTAAGCAGACGATGGAAATGGCTTTTTTAACCCAAGAAAATGCACGACGTATGGATGTTTCCCACGGCATGCACGCTGTTTGACTGGTCTGTGATTAACTTTAAGTTAGCTAGTTCGCAATGCAACCCTAAATATACGACAAATCAGACCCATTCTGTTTAATCGGAATGACGTTTTTCGTTATGGACCCCGCTCTATTTTTAGGTTGCAGAAAAGTGTGCTTAAAAACGTGTACAGCAGACTTACTGAATGCACAATACAACTCGGATAAAATTACTCCACCAAGTTGTTGCTATGTCTTTATAAAACAAATTATCGACAGTGAGTTTGCAAAAAAGACTTAGAAATAAACAAAATAATCATCTACAATTTGCTTTCACATGTTGAGCAATGGCGCTAGTCTTCCACTGTCGTCCACTATTGGGCACTCTACACTTATACATGGAAGGATTCCCTGATTTTGTATCTCAGAATTACTAAATTTGAATTGCAGGGCACAAAATACACGAGGGCTAAGGCGATTAGCCCTCATTTTTGCATAAAATGCCCCCGTGAGCAATTTTGGCCAATTGTAAAAGTACTACGAGGCTACTTTTTTGACAAATTTGCTCAATATCCCCCTAGGCCCAAAACAGTATTTTGTCCCTTGATGAATGTATGCATCTATTATGATAAAAGACCTTCTCAGGTAAGTGCGTGCCTTGTTTTACGAGCGAAGATAATATGAAACCAATTTTTATTAGCTCGAATATTTGCGAAACCTTTTTTTCTTCGGCGCCTATTCATTTACACTGCTGCAGATTATTGTATACGGAAGTGCTTCTACAGTGATGCGAGTACACCCAAATAAAAACGTTCATCACGGTAGAACTAGAAGTTATTTTACTAAATACCTTTAAAGTCCATGGGACATGCTTTAAAACTACTTATAATTACCACCAAAAAAATGGTTTCATTCATATGTTATGTATTGGGATCAATGTAAAATCTGCAGGAAGCAGTTAATTTGAAGAAACCGTTTATGTGATAAATTTGGGCATAAGAATCATGTGTTTTGACAGGCTTTCAAAGGAAATTCCCAACGAAAGTGATTACGCGCTGGCAGCGATGACCCCGCGTGCGACGTCCCCGGAGTAACAAATACGCGAATTAGCGTAATGATCGTCGTAGGTTGAAATGGACGGCCGCGTGGCCAGTTTTCTTGCATACGTACAAGTTGACTTATGCGTCGACGTGTTGTATATCATGGCATAAGTTTTCTTGATTTGGGCCTTAAACTTTCGATAATAATGCGCTGTATGTCGACGGGTGCACCAAGCGGCACAGTTACCGATTAAGAGAATCAGAAACAGACACTTAGGTTATTCCAAGTTACCAGACCAAAAGGAAACCGAACAAGGAGAGATTTACCTGGACTGTGCGGTGTGCGGTTAAGCCCACGTGTGAGCTTTGTTTACCAATTTTTACGTCTGGTCATTAACAGGGGGTTCAAATCCAACTCCAGCCCATTCTTGATACGCGCGTTTGCGAAAAAAGGAGAAGGCCAGGTTCAAGTTTGGGTATATTTATTCCTTGAAATTTAACACTTCCCGATGTTCACTTTTAGAAAACATATGTTTATGCCGATAAAAAAAATATGATCAGGGATATGTTGAGGTACGAAAAATGTAAGAAAATTAAAGAAATGTCTTACTCAGCCATGTCCATGGACCTCGAAGTTTAGCCCTTAGGCTTATGGTTTTAATTGCTAAATTATATCAATCAATGAGTACGGTCTATGATATTCATGAACTATATACATTGTTGATAAAGTTATGGAAGGAAAGCTTAATAGCGGCCACTGGAACATTTCACAAAATATGAATTTCTTCAATTTGATCTCAATGTGATAGTCTAGCCATTGAAGACAGCGAAAATCTTACAATTAAAAAACACACCCCAAAAAAACAGATAGGGGACATTTGATATGCGGTAAAGACTTCCAGGAATTTGTAGACACTTTTAGGTTTTCCATAACTTAATCACAACAATGTGATTTACATGAATATTTTTGACTGTTTTACTACGGATATTAAAACCACAAAGGTTAATATAGGACCGGTCAAACAGTGTGCCCCATAGCGTGGGAAACATGGGTACGGCGTAGTGGTCTTGTGTTAAACGCCATTTTCGTCGTCTGCTGAATGAACGTTGCCGGCGGACGTTTTAAATGTTAAATTACCAAAAAATCGTTATGTTTACCCATAGGAAGCTGATTTGGTCTTAATGGGGATGGCCGATTTAGGATTGAAGTTTCATCTTGATAAATTGGCCTCACTACAAAAACCCAATCGTTAAGTTTACGCCGATATTTCAATTCCGTTTTGATTTGAGCGGAGAGCTAAAATATGATTTTATAACCCCCATAGAGTACTGTGTAAAATTAAGATTGGTACGACCAAAATGGGGCACATTTACGCTATAACTTCCAAACCAAACCATTCTTTGGCTCTACAGATTTTCACAGGGATTAAATGAGGAAAAATAGTCGGCTTTTGATACCCAAATGTTGACCACTTCGGTGGGTAAAATATGGGGCTGCTGGGGACGAGGGGAATAGCGATCGGGCAATGGACCTTTCATCATTTCGAGGGGTGAGGGCTGGTTGTATTAAACAGCTTTACAACCCATGCAAAAATATCGATTTGAAAAATCTGAGGCGCACTATTTTTCAAATGTGGCGTGTCTCTTTAAAAATGGGCCTAAACAAATAATCTGGGTGTCTTTAACCGTCCTAATCTTTTCAACATCCCTTTATTAGTAGGTTTTTTTGAGTCAGTATGTTATGTGTAAAAAATGCAGCTGCACGAATGGCCTTTTTTTTTTTAGTACCAGTATCATTAGAGACCAAATTGAAGAAAGTATATTAATTTGTATGAAAATGTTCAGCATTTCCCGAGAAACCCGAGCTTCCAGAGTGATCACGCTTGAATGTTCACTCTCACGCATGGGAAAAAAACTCCCAAGAGTGATTTTCACTCTTGGGATTTGACCAAGAAAGGTTGACTGAGCCTCCAGCTATCCTAGGACATCAATTTTTCATCCCCCAAAATAATGAAAAAAACGCCTTTCCGACGGCGGCACTTCCCCGACAATTTAAGAACACAAGTCGGGGAAACTTTGGAGGCCTCATGGCAGGGCACATGGGGGGAACTCCAAACGGCTCAAAAATCCCAATATAGGACCTTTAAAGTGCCACCCCATTGATTGTAACCCTTGATTGGCAGGTGCAGTGTCTATACCCATCTCACACCCTTTGCCGATCTTCGGGATAGGATAATTATTTAGGAAGTATTTATTGGAAGTCTCTCTAAAAATCTGTAGCTGATTCTATGGTGTTTTTATGACGGTTTATAGTAAATTGGAAAGTACTCCTATTGTAATCCTGGTGGGGGAATATAGGAGGTGATAGGGAATCAGAAAGAAAGGGCATACTTTAGAATTTACTAATTCAAATAGTTGCTTCCAATGCATGGCAGAAATGTATAGATATTTGAAACAAAAAGATTACTTTTTATCCATATGGAAATTTAAAATCCCCAGTTGTCAGAACCTATTTATACCCTATGGGAAGTTGCATAAATGCTGGGAAAATTTGCTGTTTTTAGACTTCCCTGATGTCACAGGCTTTGAAATAAGACGTTCAAAGAGGGTGTTATACTCAGATTTTTTTGTTAAACGTCAAGGGTTTATATGAGAATGCCAGGGATGGAAGGTGGGGTCATACTCATTTTTTTCAGGGGGGGGCCTGGGGGAGGGGTCATACTCCAATTTTTTTTTTATAGGTTGGAGAATACTTAAGATTTTTTTCTTTTCTTACACAGATGGTCATATCATTTGTGAGGTGTGTTAAGGAGTTACCTTACCATTCTTTTGGAAAAGATCATTCTGTTCCCCATATTTTTCTTGGGTGGGTGGGGCCGTTTAGGCTGAGGGGCCTATCAATTTGTAGAATCAACCTCGTTGCCCGATATTTGTCTTAATATTTTTTGTGCTTTACTCAAATTTTGGTTTTAGTTAGTTTCATGGAGTTTTTTTGGGCTCTTTGGCATAATTTCCTTTATTATTTAATAGAGGCTAAATGAGTCATAATACATCCCCATTGATGCCGCTTTAATGTAACATTATGGCAGTTTTAATACGACACAATTAGGTTCACAGAAAAATTGGACTTCGATCGCGTTAAAAATTTTGACTCTGGAAAATTCATTTTCACCCTAATTGGTCCAAGAGTGGAAATCACTCTTGGAAAAATCTCTAACAGAAGTGCTAATTGCCAGTGCCGCTAGGTGCAACAAGAGATTTTGAAAGCACTCAAATATTGTGTCATCAATGTAATTTCATATTCTTTCGGTCGCTGTGATGTCACAAATTGGAATTCTGCCACCTGATTTGGCATTACGGCTCGTCCAAGGTACTCATGGCGGAAAGATTACCTTTGATGAATGATGAAAGTCAACAAAATCGTCTTTTGCAGCAAAATTACTCCAGGCACTGCTGAAATGATTTCTTTTTACATAATATCATAAAAAATTATATCCGCTGCTTATCTCAAGAAAATATCTTGAGATCAGATCAAAAATTGATTACATATAAAAACTTCCAGCACTCCAGGCATAGACTGTCCATAATACGTTTAGCTCCGTTTCACACCAGTCGCAGAGAGTGTGTGCCAAATTCAACAACTGCTACCAACAGAATGCTCATATCTTTCTTACCTTGTTGGATTTGCTAGAGGCAATGTCTTAAAGAAGAAAAAGCTGATTTTGATTGCTTTATTTTAATACAAAACATAGGCCTGATGTTCATCTTTGCTCCTATTACGAAATTAAGAAATTTCACAATTTTTGTACCAAAAATATTTTTCAGATGGGAATTATTTTTATGGAAAGCTTTACATCAGGCAAAATCAGTAGGTACTTCGATTTTTTTAGGACACCTGATTGTGGAATCTCTCGTCGCACCTTTAATTCAGGCACAGAGTGTGTCAATATGCTTATTACATAACTAAGTAATCATCCGAAATACAATTTTCGTGTATAAATGACAATGAATTACAACATACTCTATCTTCCTGATCTGCCATGATCTTGTTGTTGCTAAGTTTATATACAGATGCATTGTGGGATAAATGTATCGCCTTCCGGGCGCATCCATACGTTTGGTTACCTTAACCTATGATAAAGTGTTCGCAAAATTAATAACGTAATAGTTATCTTTATCAAAATATTTTATATCGTAATATAAATAAATGGTGGCTTATAGCTTAATTTTTGATGTACTCTTTGGAATTCTTGACCCAATACAATTAGCGAACATGGTTCACTTAAATGGATGCTTTTCGCGTTGCTCCGCGCCGCCATTACTGTGTTTCTAGCATAGGAAAAATGTTCAACGGTTGAGCCTAAAAATAGCTTAAAATTTAGATGTCGACATTGGTTTTACTTCCAGTATTGTCGTAGGCCTACTGTGAGAATGACAGTTTTAGTGTTAAGGTGCAACGAGAGATTTCAAATAACAGGTGTCCATAAAAATGTCTTGAAAATTCTGAATTTTTGCACTGTGGAGCGTTTTCCTTCCAAATATCCACATCTGAAAGGATTAAGCAAGAACTGTTTCTTACTAAATTGGTAACAAAATTGTGAAATTTCTAATTTCCAGCTGGCTCCAAATAGGTGGATTTGTTGATTCACTGCCATTATTGATTTTTATAAAACATGGTGAGCCTATTCTGCTGCCGTCTTTTCTCCAGGCCTGGGTCTCCCCCCGGGTCTCCCACTCCCCGTCCTACTCAGGGTAGTCCAGCACTTATGTAACGCTGCAGTCTCTTTTTGTATAGTTATCAAGGCAAAACCTTGCAGCTCACCGTTGTACTCTTTGTAAAGCATGGATGTCGCATTTATAATGGGGCAGACACTAAAATTGGTCTTACCAATGTCTTGTATGCAACTATCTTGACTTTCTTTGGACAAAACCAGATGTTTTAAGCGCAAAATATAGGGGGCCTAACTATAATTATAATGCGTCCATTCACAAATATGGCTTCCCCGCGCAACAATAAGATAAGACAACATTAAAAACAAAAAGACAACAGCAAGATGATTGTGTGGAAAGAGATATGTTAAAACCTGTTTGAAACTATCAATGGTGGGGCGGATGTGGCGAGGGAGACTGTTCCACATCCACAGTGAAGGCCCTGCATCCGGGGGGGGGGCACTCAACTTTTTTCAGGTAGGATGGTCGCCCCGATTCCGAACTTGGGGGCTTGGGAACGGATTTTGTCTCCCGAAAGTAGGGCTTGGAACTGAAATTTTGAGAAATTTGCCGCTTGTGAGCTGAAATTTGGCTAAAATTCAGTTCTGACAGTCCAACATTTTCTGAAAAGGGGACCTTAAGAACTGAATTATGCTTCACCGGTCTTGGGAATGCTGGAGAGACGCGAAAAAGGGGGTCTTAAGGGCCGCACATACCCGTACCTCTTTCCAATGTCAGTGCCCCCCGGCCCTGCAGCGTCAAAAGCTTTGTCACCAATGTCTCCTGGTACGTGGTGTGGAAAGAAGAGATGTGTCAGATGAAGAGCGAGTGACTGGTCCCTGTGATTTCTGGCTTTCAGTTTAGCTTCAGTGAATATTGTGGAGCATGACCCTTCAGTGATTTGTAGCCTATACATAGAGACATGAGGATGCGTTCACGATCAGGGAGCCAATGTAGTGAGCGAAGCAGTGCAGCAGGGCTATCACGTCTAGCTGCAGAGCTAGAACCCGGGGCCGAGAAAATAAGTTTGGAGATTTGTTCTGTATGGACTGAAGACGGTTGAGTTCATAGATGCCCCATAAGAAGGGCATTGCCATAATCCAGCCGCGATAGAATTATTTCCCGTATTATAGCGGCGTAGTCGGTAAGGTTTTGCGTAGTTGGATTGCAGAAGAAGACAATAGCAACTCACTTGCTGGACATGGTCTGTTATTGTCGAACGACACCAACGTCCCGCATAGGATCGTGGTGCCTGAAGCGTTATTATACATCACAATTTGCAGCTGTAAAGAGGTAATTTGTTGATACTCCTGTCTGCTACCAGCTATAAAGAATCAGTTTTGTTATTATTGTAGCATTCGTGAATTATGCAGAGTTTATAGCAGGTTTCCGCTTTGCAGGGCCATCGATCCCTGGCAGCATTGGGATCTCGGGGATTGAATGATGTATAACCGCTGGATGGCATCATCACATATGTGAAAGTCTAAATTATGACTGCAGATCTATCACCACGGGTACTGCTTCAATGATGAGTCAAGAGACCCTTAACAGCTCCGCGGTGGGACACCAGAAGGGAGCGCAGCAGAATATTGCCTTCAATACACAACTTGGCTTGGTTTCCACTTCAAGTAACTCTCAACCACTTTAGATCAGTGCCACTACTACCAATTCTTTGATTAGTCCTATGCGAAAGCACACTGTGGTCGACAGTGTCAAATGCTGGCGACAGGTCCAAGAAGAACCAAAAGACCACCTCTTGCCTGTCCACAGCACACAACACGTCACTTTTGACCTTCATGAGCATCTCAAGTGCTCGGGTTGGTAGTGAAAAGTCTGAGTTTTACTCACCGAGATTATCCAAAGATATGATCAGTTATTTGTTTGACAACAACCTTCTCATGAGTTTTGAGAAGTAAGCAATCTGTTGAAACGGGCTATATTTCGTAATTCATTAGATCAAGAGTTGATTTTTTCAGGATCGGTGTTATATTCGCCTCACCAAGAAGCTTGGGGAAAATTCCTGAAGCAAGAGACAGTTTATGATATGTGTCAGAGATGGCAGAATGGTGTAAATATGCCGTTTTGAATAGCCATGTTGGCAACGGATCGAGCTGGCAGGTCTTTGTAGAGGAACAAGAGACAAGATTCTGATAATTGCGAATAATTGAACAATCATCGTGGCGAGGATGTAACCTCCTAAGGATGTGTCAATTAGATCAACAGATCAAAGCAGTGGATCATGTGATGGTCAGAGTGAAAATCTTCACAAATGTTGCCACAATTAATGATATTTTCATCAAGTCTTGCGATAAGAAGGTCAATGGCAGGTCATAGGCCTATTGAAAGCACTGTGTGCACAGTGAATAGGGAAAATGGACGTAACTCAAGTTGATAACCTTTAGTTGCGTTTACAATATGGAAGAACACAGTGTTCTTATTATACAGTTTTGAAACACAATCCTTAATTGAATGCAATTCCTAAACTTTGCTTTGTAAATGATACTTTTTGCATTTTCAATAGCTTTGTTTTAGCGTAATCTCTGATTAACATAAGTATGTCTGTCTTCCAAAGATTTGGTCGTAAGACGCCACTTACGCTCAAACATTCTGCGCAGCCTCCTTTCCTCAGCAATTTGATCGTTATCCCATGGAAAGCGAAGGTCTAATGGTACGAGTCTTTGTGCGCAATGGAGCATAGCGATCAATAACACATCGAACTTTACTATCAAACTGTGTCACACGATTGTTACACAATCATGGATGACAGAGAGGCAAATTCCTGGAAGATCAGAGTCAATAGACTATACTAAGTTGCTTAAAGTTCAAGTTTTCTGACAGCAGAGGGTCTCTTTTTCCTTATGAAGCAGTGGATCATGTGAGGGTCGAGTGAAAACTTACAAATGTTGCCACAATTAATGATATTTTCTCAGTCTGCGATATTAAGGTCAAGCGTATGGCCATCAAGAGGAACCAAGTGGAATCTTACTTATTGATTTGATGTTTCCTTTCCAACCCTTTCCACGATGACGCCATCTTTTACGACGGCTTATAGAGAGTGTTCGGATCAATGATGTCGTCACACATGGCTCACGACGCAAGTTCATGAATCTAATTAGTACTGTTACAGTATAGAGATGGACAACTGTATGACTTGTGCTCATTTCATGGAGAAGTAATAATGGAAGAGTACTTATAGACTGTGTACTAAAATCCTGAGGTTGAGTGAAAACATAAAAACAATACTCCGTTTTCAGCTTTGTCATAACATTTTGATATGTTCCTTCCATCTATGTTGTTATCAAGTTTGGACCCCAAGGTAAGGATGCTGATTTGGACTTTCCTCAAGTGTTTGTCCACAGAATGTGATTGGTTTGACATCGTATGATCGCGGAACTTTTACCAGAATAGAAATTTAAAAGCACATAAAATGACTTTGGTGAGTAATAACACAATAGGCTATCATTCCATCAAATTTTCAGATTGGAAACATATTATTATTTAAGGAAACTGAAAAATAAAACACGTTTGACGCTTATCCCCATCCCAAAACTGGCTGGAGGGAGGGCTACGAGAATCGGATAATTTTTTTGCGACCGACCTCATAGGCCGGTTGCCCGGTTGCCAAAACAATTGGTGTTGTACAGGTACTTATCATTCCATCATGAAATACCCATAGACAAGTCTGTTTTGCCGACTCATGTTCGTTGGACCATATCTTGAAAACCACTCAACAAAATAATATTTTTTTCAGGCAAGATGCTATACATTCTTTATGATAAAATAGAACCAACAGATATCAAAATTACAAAAAGTGGAAAAATATCACTTTCATTTTTGATAAAGGTTTTAATTGGGTCACCCTTATTATGCTACTTTCACAAACATGCCTACATTTTTGTTGTAAATTCTGAACCTTAATCTGATCCCACTGCTCTCCTAAAATACATCATGAGTAAACACCAAAAACTTTATACAGGCTTATAGTGTAGAGCCTCATTCTCCATTTACAATGTTCAAATCGGTTCTGTAAAAAATGCATTTTCTGTGGCTTTTAGGTCGTCCATGCAATCGGAAAGGCTTTATGTCGGCATGATTCGTTGTCTCTGCTTCCGTCTGTGTGCCAGTCTGTGTATGTCAACATTTAGTATATACACCTAATTGACACTTTTTCAACTTACTATATGAAATTAAAATTTTCACAAGTTTTGTACCAAGAAACAGTCTCATCTTAATCCTTCCGATGGGGATATTTTTTCTCAAAAGTTTACACCCATGCCAAAAATCACAATTCCCACCCCATTTTTAGGGACATTGTTGTTTCAAATCTCTCGTTGCACCGTTTAACACACAAATGTAAACTTTTTCAGGCGAAGACTAAAACAAGACACGGGCATAAATGAGCCTGTTCTTCAGACACACACACACACCACACACACCACACACAACACACACACACACACACACAGCGCGCGTCGCACACACACACCCCACACACAAACACCAACTCACACGCACGCACAAAACACCAGATTTGCCAATCCAAGCAGACTTGGATGGCCTTTCGGAACGTCCAATGCAGAGTGGAAGATGAATGGATAACCGTTCCATCTGGTGAACCCGGGGGGTGGTGGCACTTGTATTCAAAGGTGGATATTGAAGCATGCTTGAACATGGACTTTCAAAATCACCCTCAACTATTTTTCACCGACCTAAAAAACAAGCTAAAAACAATACCTAAACAATATTTTTATCTGTTTATACACCTCACCCAAAACAGTGCATTGAATCGTAAATATACCTTTTTATTTTTCGGCTTTGCTTTACTTTCCAAGTTCTGGATTACAATATTTTGGATGGGATTTGTCCCTGCCCTTCATGAGATATAACATGACAATTTAATGGTTAAGAAAAAACAATACTTTTTTCCATATTTTGCTGTTTTTGACACCCTAAACGATGTATGCGCGTACATCGCTTGGTGGAAAAATACACCCTTTTTACGCGTTTTCTTGTATCAACGCAATCGCTATCCACCTTTGAATACAAGTGGCCCCCTGGGTGCAACCGTATCGTTGCATCAAGATGACCACGGCCGCATGACAGTGTAAATGCGAGAAGATAGGCTTGACATATATACAACACTACAATGCAATGGATCTGAATGATATCACCTTTCTATGAACACAGACATATTTTAACCAGGTATAATTAAAGGTTAGACACAAAAATCATCATGTATTTTGTGTCCTCAACAAATTCAATATTGTGATATGTTCAGACCTACAGTAATGTTGCACACCTCAGAAAGCTTGTATTAATAAAAAACTAGCAACCTCACGAGGTGGTCATTCAAACCGTTTGTACCGCGCAGTAGCGTAACAGGCGGGGGGGGGGGGGGCAGGGAGGCAATGTGCCCCCCCAGAAGACCATAACCGGGAAAAAATATCCCCGAAATCATGCTTAATCACCCTTTTTGCCCGCTCAACAGGAAATGTTTAACTCCCAATGAAGGGGAATTGAGATTAAAAAGCAAGAGAGACAAAAGGACGCAAAGAATTTAGGGGAGTGAAAAAGATAATTGATCGGACTTAAAAACGGGAAAATCTAACTAAAAACCGGGGAAATTGCCCCCTCAGACCGGGAACCACTGTTACGCCCCTTGTACCGCGGTTAAATCAGCACGAATCACACATATACATCCACCAGAACCTTCGCTGCATGTTTTGCACGGTTCACTTCAAATATAAACTGCACATGATCTGTATTTATTTTGATCGGTTTTTAGTTCGGTTGCATACAGAACCTAGTTGACGTCACCGTGGTCCACACTTTATTCTTGAAAATGGCGGCTTCCACGAGTGGTCTTTTTTATTTAACAACCGACCCATTTCTGTTATTTCCATAGTACTGAATAGTTTTGACGAAATATCCCTGTAAAAAAAACAAAGGTCAGACTGTTTCTCCCTACC
>JAMKCH010031903.1:0-46348 GCA_023653785.1 Ophioderma brevispina | reverse complement strand
GCAAAATATGTGAAGAATGAACGTGGTTTGTGAAACAATGAATAGGGGAACCAAAGTTAGAAACACACAAATCTGAAGAGAATAACAACAAATCCAAACACAACAAACAATCGGAAAGGAATATAAAAAGGGACCAAAATGTCAACATTTAACTTGAAGCTAAAACACCTAGCACTAAAGGCAGCATGCGCTCAAGAATAAAATTTTTTTCGCCGAAGAAAGATAGAAAAAAGGAGAAAAAACCAAGAAAATCCATTTTCACAAACAGTATATAATGTTGTTTGTAAGGAAATATTAAGTAGACACTCTGCTTACTATGATATGTTTAACTGAGTTAAACATCAGTGATCGAGGGTCAAACAAATTCACAAAAGGGGTTTGAGGACATTATGATTGAGTTCAAACCACATCATTTTGAGGAATTAAGGGAGGTAAAGTGGTAGAGAACAAAAATCAGACAAGAAAAAGTTTTACTAATTTTTCCAAAAAAAGGTCATCTGAAGGTTCTGAATAGCTTAGATTAGATTCGGTATAAAGCTTCTAGGGGCTCCGTCCTGGATTCCTGGGGCTCTGCCCCTGCATCCCTTCAGGGCCCAAACCCGGGCCCTAGGATGCTTAATGTTGTGTGTACGTTTTTTAAATGGGATATTTTTTTTTAATTAAAAAACACTCAGAAAAATTGGCGCCATGGACTATTAAGAAATAAAACAAAACACAATATTCATTTTAAGTAATTTGTTATTTTGTAACATTAACATGCGGTTTTATGGGTCCATTTTAAGAAGGAGAAAGAGGGAGGGAGGAAGGGAAGAGGAAGGGAAGAGGAGAGGATAGGCAAATGAGATTGAGGAAATCAATAGGCCAAAATCTTGCTCTTGAGGGGGGAAAAATGGACTTTTTGCACCCCTGCAAAATCATCATTAGTTGTTTTATGTTTCAGGCAAGTCAAGTAGAGGTTATTTTCTCGAAGGTGGGCCTATTTCATCATGGACGGGACATTAAAACTTCGCAATTCAAGCTCTGACAATCTAGATTCTTCTAATTACAAAAAATCGCTCATTTTATTATAAATGGGCATTGTGAGCCTTCTCGTTTGCAGGTGTAGTTTTCTAGACAATTACCAAACATAAGCTGTGCAAAAATATCAAATTTTGAAAAAAAATGTTGCTAATATTTGCTTTAATTATTTTATATTGGTAGTCTAGATCTGCGGCCAAGATTTCAACCAACATTGCATAGAATAATTCAAATTATACCAATAAAACGGAGAGATAACTTAACAAGAGCGAGGGTTATCCACCCATTGAAGAATGAAGGTACGTTGTGTTTAGTTTGCGGAACAAAGGAGTATTAAGAACATTAAAAGACATTTGTATTTATTCAATCAACCAGTTTATTCACAACATACAACCCTTTTAAAAAAAAAACACATTATAACAATTAATATATAAAAGATAAAATTAAATATTGGCCACATTAAACACTAAAATGAACAATGGCAGCTAGGATAAAAGCCTAGGACCAAAGAGATACCCGACCAGCAAGTCTCTTTGCAGGCGAGTTAAAAGGGGATGCAACATCATCTTTCTTATTTGGTACGTGACAAAAGAAAGCGACAATTACAATTCAAAAATTGGTGGATTCAGCCATGCATAGCTCAAATTTAGAACAAAATAGCTGAACGACGTATACAATTTGAACGTACTCGATTCGCGTTGATATTATGGACACCCGTACTTTTATGCGGGAGAAGCCGTTTGTGAGGGTGGCACACAGCCTTAAAACTTTGGCAGACATCACCCCTTTCCGTACGTTCTTAATACTGTGTGCTCTACGTTCAATACGATGGAGTGTCAAAAACATAGAGGGTCACTGGTAAAAGCTTCACATTTTTAACAACGTTAGTTACTATCTTATATTGCGCTATTGAATCTAAAATTGATAACATGGTTTTTGCGCTGTCCACACATGTTTGTGGCCTCATCATTAATTCGCTTCGTTACCTAAAATACTGGCGACTAATACAATAATACCACTCATAGATGGGCCCAACTAGTTCTTAATTAATATTGCAGCACGTTGGATAAAATATTGGAACTGAAACCTTGACCTAAACACATCAAACCGCAAACACTACTTGGTAATTTAGTACTTGATTAAACTTCTTTAGTCTGAAGAATTTCGGGGAATCACATTGTTAGTGTTCATTTAGGAACAGTGTAGAAGGCCCATGAGTTGCACATACTCAAATTCCTTATAATGGCTCCCATAGATACCAGTGGAAATGTAAAGAATATTTTACTTCCTTAAGATTTAGTGAGTGATGCGATGAATCGCTTGTATTACACGGTATTGTTAAAGTTCAAATCCGAAAAGTACAGTAAACAAATTTACGTTTTGTACTTGGCACTTTTCTTTCAAGTCCACTTTCTATAGACAGCAATGTTGTAACATGTTAGGGGAGGGCCTGGTATCTTGAAATAGTCGCCTGACGTTACCACCGGGCATTGTATCGGTTGGAGTTTTAATACTATGGGCCATAACGATTAACAGGAATTGATTCGCAGTCAAAAAAAGAAGTGACGTACGATATTAACTGGTCTATGTTAGGCATCAAGCGTCTTCTTGGATAGATTAAATGCGTCCACTCCATTTTCATCTATGAACATGACCCAAACTTTCCCCTCCTGATATCAGCGCGAATCAAGTATAGATTTTCTTTTAACGTTTTGAGTTTGGCATCGAACCAGGGTGTTGATGATAGTTTCACAGGGTTGATATGTTGCAAGAGAAAGATAAAACCCCTGCACCTAGTTCAAATAGCAGCATTCAACTTTCCTGGCTTATATCGGGAAGTCTTAACAAGGCTCCGTCCTATTGTTAGTTTTCCGGAATGGGGGCTGGATTTTGAATCGATAGATTCTTTGATAGATAGATTCTTTGTTTGAACTTTCTTACAGAGCTATGACTAGTGACCTCCATAGCCCTGTAGCCCCTCCCATTCACATTTGCGTTCGCAAGTATGGCAACGAATATTATAGATGCATGGTGCAACCAGTATATTTTAGGGTTCTGTACCATTAGACGAACAATTTGACACCATTTTTATAACGAACGGATATATCTGAAAATTTACCCCCATTGTGACCTTGAACCTATTTTGCCTCGTAACTATGGAACTACAACCTGCAGATATGCATGGCAAACAACTATACCTTTTTTTTAATCCTGGAAATGTAACGAACACGTTGGCATACTTTTCGACGCGTTTTGATACCTTTCATATTTTGACCCCTGTATAAACCTTACCCCCCTTAAAAATATATGTTCCACTCCTTTGATTTTAGTAGACTTTTGATATGTTGTTTTTAAAGGTATTCTCAATTACAAATATGTTGGAATTGATTCTGTGCAAGTGTGTTGGGTTAAGGAGCATTCATTCAGTTTGACTGGCTAGTTAGAAGTAAGCCAAAATAATCAGGGTTGTGTGGTGGTGGGTGTTTTCCTACAAGAACCATGCCAAGGATCATAATATATGTTGACCATAACTTTATAATAAAGATGCAGATTGTTTACCTGCAGCTATTAGTTATTAAAACAATTCTTTTCGGATATTAAATGCGTGCGGGGCGGGACCGATACGCTTGGGTTAAAAACGGAAAGTGGCATGGTTTGAAAAGAATTAATAATCGTCCTGGCGTGTAATACACATCAAATTTTATTCGATAATTAAACAAATTAACTTTTATCAATTAAAGAAGCAGATGTTGGGCCACTCTGCTTGGTCAGTCAATTAGGGGATAAAGATTATTGGTTTGTAAAGTGTTAAGAAAATCATCGATAATATTAAAGGTAATATCCTGAAGGCGAGGTTGAACTCGTCAGAAATATAACTATTTTCATTTTCAGTGAAATCATATTGCGACAACGATCGCGATCTGTATAAAAATATCAGTTAGCCAACTACATTGGCTTCCAATTAAACAGAGGGCAGTTTTTAAGATTCTGCTTATCATCTATAAGGCCATCCACAGCATGTCACCTGCCTATATCTCTGAGCTCATCCAGCTTTATTCAGATCATCTTCTTGCTCCCAGCTGAGTAAATCAGCCAACTCATCAACAAAGTTCTATGGTGATAGATCTTTTGCTTACGCCGCAGCACATTTGTGGAATAAACTCCCTAACAGTATCCGCTTAGCTCAGTCAGCAACTATTTTCAAGTCACGTCTGAAGACATTCCTATTTACACAGCATTTTGGCTCCTGATACGTATTCTGTTTCTGATGCAGTCCAATCACTAATTATAATTCTGTAATTTTTTTCTCGTTCTTTTCTTGTTCTCTACCTTCATCCAATCCGATTGCCTAGGATAGTTGTTTTCATCAGTTTAGGTAGGGTAGAGGCATCTGAATCCAGGAAAGATCAAGACTTAACCGATGTCGCTGTGGGATACATACACACAGATCCTCACAGCTGACGATTCAGGTGTATCCCCATACGTTCTTAGTATGGGAGGCAACTGGGTTATCTTTCTCTTCTATCTGTTGGTCACAATATATATGTTTGAATTTCTACTTTAAAGTTTTGGTTTTTTTTAAATTGTGTATAATTGATGTATATCATTGTTGTTTTAACATTAAAATTTTATCTATCTTTGTATTTGTCGTATTGATAATTATATAATTGCTCCTTTCTACGTGAAGCGCCTATAGGCCTCTGCATTAGGCGCTATTTCAAGATTGTAATTATTATTATTATTAGGTGACATTGAACTTGACCTGAGCAGGTGGTTCCATATCCAACTGTTTTCCCAATTAAATTATCTACCAAATTTGATGCATTTATAACAAAATGCACAATTTTTACCATTATCTGCTAACTAACATTACAATGCTGCACTGGTAAATATGACTAACTTCGGGACAAAATTGAGAAAACGGGCAACTTCGGGCACTGTCAAGTTTGGTGTCATTGTTTAGATACGGCATTTTTCTTCCCAATTCAAGTTAGATTTCGTCTCCAAATATCATACTTTAAGAAATACGGCGTTACAAAATATCCAAGTTTTCAAAAGCCAAAAAGTACGAGTAAAAACTAGAATCAATGTAACTCATCTTAAGAACATGCTATCTCCGACTTTTTTGGACTGAAAGACTCAGAATTTCGGCTGTAATCGACTCAATCTCTTTGTTTTCGTCTCCACATGTAAACAAACCACTGCGCATCGGGGATACCTTTCTGCGCACAGGCCATGACTTGTTCAACTGAGCGTGGCACGAAATCGTCAACAGAGGGCCGCTTCTGTCGGCGAAGATCATCGAACATGAAAGAGTACTCCCTGCCGAGAAGTGGCCTTTGTTGGTTTATGCCTTTACAATGAGTTCCCAAGTGAGATAATTGGGATAATCGGCATTGCGTAATGTAATTAGGGAAGAGCTTTCTTTCTCCTTCTATCTGACCTCTTGGTCTGATAATGGACCTCCTAATAGAGAGGATGGACTACAACAACGAGTATCAAAGGCCCTATCACGTTGCCGCCATTCGTTATTAAATCTCACCACCGGTCAATTTACCGGTTAAATGTGAATGCGATAATTGCCTATCAGCAGGAGCGGAAGCGCTCTCCTCAGAAAGTGGCGCGGGGCATCATTCCACTACTGGGAAGAAATAATGGGAGAAAATCTATACTACAACAACATAGGTATGAAAAAGATGCAAAACTGTAGTGCAATACAAAAATACGTTTAGAAAATGTGATCAAATACTGTTTGGGGGAAGGTTGAGAGTGCTGAGATCATTATTTTTGGTGCAACGCTGGAAAATGTGGGGAAGAACATTTGTATGTAAAATGGGGGGGGGGGTTAGCAAAGGTAAATTTAACTGAATCAAATGTTACATCAATACATTGTTCTCGTTATAATGATTAAAATTAAAAATGGTAGAGTCAGGCCGCGTAACCCGGATTGTTTAGGGGATGACTATTTACCCTCAGATTCGCCGGGGGGGGCGCGAATGTGGCAAGAAGTGGTACTTTCTACTCCGAAAATTTTAAACCTTTTTTCTAACAAAAAAAACACATTAAAAAACATATTGTGCTTGTTTAGCCCTTTTATTTTTTTTGGGGGGGGGGGGGCTTGCTTGACATTGGGCGTCTGCCCCTCCCGTGACTTACGGGCTTGGGTATAGCTTGTCTAGGTTTACGAACCTTAGGTTTTAACAGGTTCAAAGTAGAAGATTCAGAGATTTCGATAAATATGTTTGTGTAGTAAATTAAGAGAGGTCACTAGAACTTAAGATTCCTCATCTAAAATGCTCAATTCCAAAGTAGAGATGAATCTGAATCGGATTTTGATTTGACGTCACTATGACCGTCATAAGGTAATAAAAATATTGAAAATAGCGGCATTATAGGAAGAACACATTGATATTTTGCCAGTTAGTGGCAAATAAGATAATATTGATCAATTAAATTTTCCCTCATGTAGAGACGTTATGACGTCATTATGAAATAATGTTATTAGGTTGGTATTAGCTCACTTTTTTGGGTATGCAAAGGAAAGAGGAACACATGCTATCTATGGCAACTAAAATAAATGTGATATTCCTGTGACTCGTACTAGGCGTGTTTGGTATTTCCCTCCCGAAAGGGGGGGGGGGGGGGTGCCACACCCTACCCACCACTTTGGGATCACCCTTTTTACCTTTGCTATACCCCGGTAGGTTTTGATGGGAGGGGGGGGCATGAAACGGAACATAAATATCAATTGGCAATT
This sequence comes from Ophioderma brevispina, assembly GCA_023653785.1. NCBI lineage: Eukaryota > Metazoa > Echinodermata > Ophiuroidea > Amphilepidida > Ophiodermatidae > Ophioderma > Ophioderma brevispina. The sequence continues at coordinate 39,573 of JAMKCH010031903.1, read as the reverse complement.
ACATTAACTCATTTGACACCGGAAAATGGGGGTTTAAGTAGGGCGAAACGAAAAGAATAGAAGGGAGCGGTAAAAACCCCCCCCCTTCGAAGACGAGGGTATTAATCTATAATTTATTACATTATACGTATAAAGTATGATTATCACACTAATAATTCCAGATTGTGAAACAGAAATGGGAATCAGTTAGACATGGTATCGGCTATCAATCAGCCACAACGGTAAACAAATCAAATAAACCGGAAGTTAAAATATTACAATTTGGTGGGGTTTTCGAGGTAGGAGATCCACGTATTGGCCGCTTGGCACCAGTCAGAAGTTATACTTGTTTACAAGGTACATTGAACTTTTAAACACCGTTTGTCAGAGTCGGAAGTGATCGAACATTTTCATATTATGTTCACAAGATTTTTAAACAATTACGGTCACAAAATCACCCAAATGCAATGCTTATTTTCTAGAGTCGTAGCTCCAAAAGGAATGACGGATTTTGATGGGGTTTTCGGTTCTTTTCTGACAAAAATTCTCCTCTATGGGGTGTGACAACAATTGCCAAAAAAGGGTGAACATATTATTGAGTGTACTATGTACTTTCCAAAATACCCCTACAGTCAGGGCTGGTCACAACATCCGGTCAAATTACAAAGTTTTGTGGACAGCTTTCCCATAGCACAGCATCGACGCGGCAAGGCAAAGAGATATAGATCCAGACGGCTTCGGGGTAGCACATGAATACACATCGAGTGCTAGCTTTTGTCGGATGAATGGTAATCGAATTAGATAATGGTGGTTTTAGCGTGGTTTGTCCTTCTCTCTATTATGTCCATGGTCTGATCTTAAGCAAACGTTGACGGCCCCAGCCACGTGCAACCCAAGAATTGCCGCGGCCACATTCAAGACAGAGATGACAAGCTGGGGTATCGCGGAAATGCTGGCCAGCTGGCTATTCTGAATTTTTCACCAACAAGTTCTAATAGATAATAATAATTATTATGTGGGATGTCAAGGGACTGTCATTGATTGTAAATTGGTTGAAGATTCCAGGGAACCGGAAGATGCTTACGTTACATGGATATCAAAGCTCATGAATTCGGCAACCTTTCACGTCGTGCCGACCACCATGTCAAAAAACACGGACGTAAAGGTTCCCTGTTACTAGGTGCAGAATACTGAATTCATCCCCCAGTTGAATATGGTCAATGGACGCAAACACATGATTTCAAACATTAAGATCCTTGACATGGTTTCTTAGCATTTACTTGAACTGAGTTACTTTCCTCCAGTCCCAAGAAAATGACGCTGTTCCCAATCCTTGCATTTGGATGATGTTTCTTTTTCCACGTCTACCACGTCTGTCAATCTTGTAACGAAACGCGTTTTGTGTTCTCCCGGGCGGAGTAAAATTAACCCAACACTCTGTTTACCAGATGTAATCCGTTCATACACCGCAAGCGCAAAACTTAATCCGCGGCCGTGCACGATTCACGAACTTACCCAAGAAGGAGTGAAATGAAAGTGTACTCTATTTGAGAGCTATGTTAGTCATCCATTGACAAATTTTAAATCTAAATCATGGAGTGATTTTTACTTTTCCGACGAGTAACGTCAAAAAAAACAAGTTTTACTCGTCATGGAGTGGATATTACTCTTTTGTTTTATCCACCTCCCCTACTCGGTATGAGATTACTCCTGGCATTTACAGGGTAGGGCGAAAAGAATAGCAGGGAAAAGCGGTAACAACCCCCCCCCCCTTCGGAAGACGGAGGGTTAATTAATCTATAATTTATACATTTAATTACGATAAAGTTATGACTTATAACACTCATAATTAAGGTGAAACAGAAATTGGAATCAGGTCGACAGGGTATGGCTATCAAACAAGCCACAACGGTAAACACATTCAACTAAACGGAGTTAAATATTTACAATTTGGTGGGTTTTCGAGGTAGAATTCCACGTGTGGGCGCGCTTGGGCACCAGTTCAGAAGTTCTACTTTGTTACAAGGTACATTGACTTTCATAACACCGTTTCTCAGAGTCGGAAGTGATCGAACCATTTTAATATATTTCACAAGATTTTTAAACAATTACGGCGTGTCACAAAATCACCCAAAATGCAAGCCTTATTTCTAGAGTCGTTAGCTCCACAAAGGAGACGGATTTTGATGGGGGTTTTCGGTACTTTCTGAAAAAATTCTCCTCTATTTGGTGGACAACCACTTGCCAAAAAAAGGTGGAAATTGAATGTACTATGTACTTTCCAAAAACCCCTACAGTCAGGGGTCAACAAATCCGGTCAAATACAAAGTTTTGTGGAAAGCTTTTACATAGTACAGATCGACCGCGGCAAGAGATATAGATCACAGGACGGCTTCGGTGTATGCACATGAATACAAATCGAGTGCCTAGCTTTTGTCGAGATGAATGAGTAATCGAATTAGATAATTGGTGGTTTTCGCCGTTGTTGGTCCTTCTCTCTATTATGTCCTGGTCTGATCTGAAGCAACGTTGACGGCCCCAGCCACGTGCAACCCAAGAATTGCCGCGGACATATCACCGACAGATGACAAGATGGGGTATCGCGGAAATGCTGGCCAGCTGGCTATTCTGATATTTTTCACCAACAAGTTCTACACAGCTAATAATAATTATTATGTGGTCATGCAATGGACTTGTCATGATTGTGAAATTGGTGAGATTCCAGCGTAACCGGAATATGTCTACGGTACATGCTATCAAGCTCATGAATTCGGCAACCTTTCACAAGTTGACTTGATGCCTGTAATGCTGTGAGCGCTGTGTATGGTGGATTCGCTAATGGTCAGTAAACATATAGGTTGTATAAATCAATCTGACAAATTATAACCTATGTTTTATGCGTGCATATCGATACACTGTGGGGGAACTACACGACGTACAGGTGGCATCTACATTTTGAACCACCAGGGGACTCAAAGAAAAAAGGGTAAAAGTATGAAAATATGTCCTTGTAGATTTTGTGTTATTTTTAAATACCAAGAATACCAAAGTTAAGTAAATCTTGCTTGTGTCCTTTTGATGTTTGAAAGAGTAGTTCTATTACAGAAATCAAGTCAAAATATCTGGAAGTTTCGAGTGTACTGAACATGCCATTTTACTCAACCTGGTGAGCAACCTGTAGTTTTCTGATGAAAAAACATTTCGCTTTATACCTGCATCAAAAGTGGATTGGTATATTTTGTGACCCCACTTTTCGACACCCACTTTTTCTGCACCCAGTTTTGCCCACTTTTTCTGCACCCAGTTTTTCTGCACCCAGTTTTTTAATGTTACTCAATCATTATTAACGTCAAATTATTGATTAATTGACTGATTAATAGGCGTAAATTACATTTTACATTATTTTATTCATGGTTTATTAGATATTGCATTGTAGCCCTAAGGCTAAATTACAGCAACATTTACATTAAAAAACATTCTTGTTCCAAAACAACCACATAAAATGCATTATACGAAAAATAAAAATTTAGAGCATTTAAAAAACATTCATATCAAACAAAGATGCCCGTTGCACTCTTGAACTCCCGAAATACCCACCCAGGCTGCCCACCCAATCCATCCCGCCACACACTCATGCACACACTACACACAATCACACCAAAACACACATACACACACACACACAAACACATACACACACCCTCCAGCATAAAAAACCAAATTGTAAAAACAAACAAAATAAACAAGCCCAAGCACTCAGACATCCGCAAACACTTCACCCAATAGACATCCCATCACAGACTCAGCACCCATATATTCACATCAAAATACATGTACTCATAAGAATAAAGCATTACAAATGAATTTAGTAAATAAATTAAAACCATAAAACTAATTGCCAACTATGCAAGTAACCTGAATATCTTACATGGAATCATTTAAAAGCCTCACAAAGTAGGGAATTGCACTGTTTTTGTACCTTTCTGTTCGGTACCTAACTTGGGTAAGATGATTTGAGTTTCTGAGAGAATATTGCACTTTTTCCTTGACTTTCAAGGGTAGCCATTTGCAAAAAACATCAGAGTTATAAATTTTTACGGCAAACTGAAGACACAATTTTTCCCTTCTTCAAGGGGGTGTCAACCTCTCATTATTTGGTTAAAGTTATGAACAACTTATTTTCTCACACTGATAAATTGAACTCGATCTCCAACATAGTGATTTGTGCCATAGTCATGCCAGCATTCCAAACTGGTACGGCATACTCTAATAAGGGGCGCACATACCCCCTATATTATTGTTATTACATTATTTATGTTCGGCGATATATTGTCAACAATTTGCAGCCTCGTCCGCGAATATAACAGCCTACTACAGCAAGTGTGTGGGACTTACAATAACAATGCGAGTCTCGTACAATATCCCCACAAAATTTACACAAAAATAAGGACTTAACTGATTCCAAAATCTTCCAGTTGCGATTGTTGACATGCGTCCTTGAGTTGATACCAAATTGAGTGAAAATGCAGCAAAACAACCACGATAAATCACGAATATCTTAGTTCGCAATGCAACCCTAAATATACGAGCAAATCAGACGCATTCTTTAATCGGAATGACGTTTTCGTTATGGATCGCTCTAAAAACGTTCATCACGGTAGAAGTTCCTTTTACTAATGCAATCTGTGCATCAGCTGTACGACAATCGAAAATCGAAATCCGTGTGATCGAAATCCCACGGTTTTCCTATTATCCACAAGGCAAACCAAAGGTTTATAGTCTTTTTCTACAGTCGCTATCAATAAAAACTAAAAAAATGACTGCACATTCCTATGTCCAGTAAAAACGAAAACGAGAGTAAACGACTGTAATTAAAGATTAAATGAAAAACATTATTGGCGCCAGGAAACGTACGAGGTGAAATGTGTTTTTAATAATTGTTGCTTTTAACTGATTTCCTGGCACCGAGACTTGTTTTTCAGCGCTCAAGATCACAAACAGAATGAAGGTGATATGGTATACTATCTTTCTATCAATTAAAAACTAAAAAAAGTCGGGGCAGAAAAGTGGGTGCAGAAAAGTGGGGTCACAAAATGTACCAACCCATCCAAAGTATTACTCAATGTCAATTGGGTAAAATTAATGTTGCTCAACAGTTGGACAAACAGTGTGCTCAACATCAGTTGAGTCAAAACATGTCACTCAACGATTGAGCAAGGAATCTACTCAAATGCAGTATAAAATATTACTCCTTGTGGGTTTAGTAAAGTTTTATCACCTTGTTGAGTAAAAAATGTCACAGCTCAACTGTTGAGTAAAGCGGAGTAAAATTTTACTCAACAAATAAATGTTGAGTCAAATATTGACTCTTTTACTGAGTAAAATGTTTACTACAAGGAAGAGTAAAACTACTACTCAACCTTTGTTGAGTCAAGTTTACTCAACAAAAGAGCTGTGACTTTTTAACTACCATAAGGAGTAAAAAAATTACTCAGGTTGAGTAAAAAAAAATTAGAGTGTATTTGAGGAAATTTGTTATACTGTCTCCCATAAATAGACATGCAGCGATGGCGTCTCAAAATCTACACTAAGCAGCTGGTTGTGGTTTACACCAGTACAAAATAAACCAATAATGTTTGTATTTGAGGTCAAACTGTATCGATCATGCATATGCACAATATCACACTTAAAATCTGCGATATTCACCGGGAAAAAGCTTTTGATCTCAAGTCGGAATTTTGATACGCGCTTATAGAAATTACAGAATCAGATAAAAGTACTGCCTTGTCTTTAATACATCGATTTCAAGCCAACCACTTGCAGGTTATGTTTGCATATCCATGCCAGTAACAAAAATACAAAATATGACTTTTGATGATTTTTTCGACGTTTCGAATTAGCAAATCGCTGCTTATCCCTATTTTTAAAACTACATGTAACTGTAACTCATCTACTGAAATATTTGGAGACTCTAAATGGAAAAAACTTCCCAAATCTAACTCTACAACTGTCTCAGTCAACCCCATATTCTTCTATATCCCTAAATTTCCTTCTTAGTGAACTAACATCTCGCTATGCTGATCCAGAAGACAAAGGAAAGCAACATGGACTTATTTTAGATGCAATATTCTGACTGCAACAATCACATGTTAATTATCCCACTACCCACACAGTGTCTGTACAAGGGGTACAGCATAGCACATGGGTAGAAACTGTACTTCATGAAATTGATGAACTCTTGAGCTCTACACAAACCAGTGTTGAAATGTGCGATGTTGCTACACAAACTGATAATATCCAGACTGTCTCAAGTGAGTGTCAGACATCTTCCTCTCACAAAGTGCCTGATGTGTCTTCCAGACCTGTGAACCATACATTTGTACACAATAATTCTGTCAATGAAGAGTCACCCTCAGAACCAGAGACACTGTATATCCCAGCTATTCCAACTAGGAACACTTTTGATGCTTTGGAAGTTGAAGACGTACCTCACAATAACGAACTTTCGGACGAAGACCTTCCCCCCTCCCATGGATTCCAATGCACAAGCCTGTTAAGCTGTCTATGCAAGCCAAGCCAAGCAAACCAGCTTCTAAACCTGATGACATGCATGCAGTAAAACCCCCTCCAGTTAAGAATCCAAGCGCAAACTTGTCATCCTCAGCTGAGTGTCCACATCCTACCCCTAATATGCATCAACACCAATCCTCATCTACCCACTCCCCACATCCAAGGAGATTCAATCGAACTGTACTCATCATAGGTGATTCTATCCCTAAGAATCTCAATGGAAGGCGTCTCTCCCAACGATTTAAGGCTATAAACAGATGTATTCCAGGTTCAACGCTAGAACTCTGGCAATTTTTTTTTTCCAATATTCATTGCTGAACTGAATCCTATGTGTATAATAATTCATTGTGGAACCAACAATATTGCTACCTCATATACCCATGAATGCTTGGATCTTCTGTGCAAACTTGATCAAATCATCGTGGAAACTAATCCTGCTATCTCAATTGCTTGTTCTTCTTTGACTGCACAGAATTCACATAAAGACCCCAAAAAAAGTAACGCAGCATGTCTAAATACCCCCATAGGTTACAAACCATTGGTCTTTGCACGAAAACATAAAATTATATCAATAGTTCGTTTTCTTCCGTAAATTTTGATACCCTTCTTGTGACATTGCGTTCAATATTGCCAACACAATACCCATTATAAGAAAATATCTCCCTTTTTAAAAGTTGCAATAAAAGGTATAGCCATATTGATTGCCATTCAGTGAAAGACCGCATTCTTCCCGTGAAGTGTGTGTCACTTAATGCAGGGCCTGATCATGGTTGTGTAGTGTAACCTTGTAATAATGTCTTCAGTTGCAACTTTGAAATGTGACACATTTTCGTAAAATGGACATTGTGTTGGCGATATTGATCACAATGGAGCAAGAAAGGTGTCAAAATTTGCAGAACAAAACAGACTATTGATATAATTTTATGATTGTGTGCATAGACCAATGGTTTGTAACTTATGGGGGTATTTAGACATGCTGCGTTACTTTTTCGGGGTCTTTATATCAGGTAGGACTAATTGGCTCAAGGAATAGACCAGTTAACAGCAATGTTTGTAAACATGTTAGGGCCTGGTATCTTGAAATAGGTCGGCTAGGCTGTTACACACTGGGCAATTGTATCTGTTAGAGTTTGAATACTATGGGCCATAACGATTCGCAGGAATGGATTCGCAGGCAACAAAAGAAGTGACGTAGGATGTTAACTGGTCTATATAATGCTCGCCTCCTGCAGAAATGTAAAGAACTTGAATGGACATTTATTGATAACTCTAATATTGCTATTGAACACTTATCACATGATGGACTCCACCTTAGTAGAAAAGGAACACAACAACTTGCAAGAAACTTTAGTGCTTTTTAGGGTGTCAAGTTATTGAACAGGTAAATAGTTTAAATGGTCAAAAAATAAATTCAAATATTTATATATGGGATCATGCAACTAATTCACCTTGTGGTATTTGTACAAAGAAATTGGTTAATCATGATTTGTATGTATCTTGTCAAAATTGTTTATTGGATTATCATGTTACTTGTATTGATATTGATGAACTTGATTACATCGTCAATTCAAAGAACTGGTATTGTAGATTGTGTTTTTCAAAAATATGCAATGATGAAATGCCTAACACTGAGACATTTATTGATCTTCATCTTAAATTACAAAAGGGTCTTAAAACTGCTCATGTCAATATTCAAGGCCTGATTCATAAGGTAGACCATGTGAACTTGCTCTTGAAAAATAATGATATTCATAGGAATAGTTTTGAGTGTCTTAAATGCTTACTTACCGAAGTATGGGGGAACCAAGGTCAAGCCCCAGTGAATGAAATGGATGTTGACCTTTGATGGCCCCTACATGGGGAACTAAGCATTTAAACAGTATTAACACCCCCTCTCCCCCCCCCTCATTCCTTATTTTAAATCCATGAGCTCCATCAATACATTGGCCCCAAAACCATTTTTATCCAAATCGGCGTAGTAATTTTAAAAATTTGACCACTGTACAACTGAAAATGACCCGTTTTTATTGATTTTTGCTGTTTTTTAGTATAAATCCAAAACTTTCGGCCGAAGAGAGTACAAACTCTACTTTTTTGAAAGCCTTACGTAGACAAAGTAATAATAGAACGTTAAAAAGCCCATAATAAGGGGGGACTTATCAAATGAACATTTAAGCCACCGAGAATGACCAATTGTTCCAGGGCCCAAATTCATAAAACCTTACTAAGCCTAGTTGGCAACTAAAATGCGGACTAGTTGCCAACTAAGCTAGTTGATTACTACTGAATTCATAAAACCTTACCTATGCTAGTTGCATTTAAGAATATTGCCAATTTAGAGTTGATCCAGCAGCAACTCTAACTCACTAGGTGGAACTAAATCCGTTTGATGCTGCGTATGTGTTTACGATGTTACTGATTTATATTAAAATGAAGATAGTTAAACTCATAGGATTTGCACATGTGTATACCACTGGTAGAAATTTCCGTAAATACGGAAATATTCTCGGCAGCAGAATTTCCAGCCTTTTTTGGGTAAAATTTAAGAATTTCTGTCAATTACGGAAACTTTGGCCATATTTACAGGAAAATTTGTCTCATATGTGGAAAAAAAAGGTGTGTTTTAAAAAAAAAAAACAGAATTTTTCTTTTTTTAATTTAAAATTACGGAACGAACACAAAAGCCGGAAATTTTGTTGCCGGAAATTTTGACAATATTTCCGTAAAATGAACATTTTTTGTTTTTTGTTTTTTATTTGTGATGCGATCTGGGAAAACCCCCCACATGGTGGGAAATTATCTTTTGAGGTTTTTACTATCCTGCAGACGAGCTTTCTTTCTTCTTGTGATACACCACCCCATCAAAAGTTACGCCTTTACAATCTCACAAAAATAAAGTACAATATCACAATTTTAAAGCATTTTCTTTATTTTTTAAAAACTGTCCTGTGCGACATTGGCGGGTTTTCCCAGATCCATCACATTTTTATTGTTTTCTAAACTAGATTTTCCGTAAATTTACGGACAATCTGTTTTCTTAATTTACGGAAATTCTAATCAGTGCAGGCGCTATATCTTACGGAAGCTCTACAATTATATTTAGCATCATTGCATCATGGTTCACAGGTGATTCAAAGCATGTTAATGCTCTCAGATGAACAGACTCAAGCACAAATGTAATCATTATCAACCGTTAGTCTGTATTTGGAATGTCCTACTTTTGAAAATCCAAACATGTGCCGACAGAAGACAGTAAGTGGGCACGTATTGGGGGTAGTACTGCCTTTGCATTTGAGAAAATTTGGACTCTGTCATTGTTTTGGGATAGAGGGAGGCGGTGGTTTGAGTGCTTATAAATTGGATATTGTTATGTGTTGAGTCTTCTCCAGGCCGAAGGCTGTTTTGTTTTTTGTGAACGGAAAAAGGTTGAATTTTGGACGATTTGTGAGGCCAGTGGTTCAAGAAATGAAGTACACTAAGAGACTGGCCATTGTGGAATATTCCATGTTTCTAAAGGGGTGCTCTCTTATGAGAAAACATATAATGAGTGTGCTCGGAGAGAGAAGAGGGTGAATAAAATAATAAAACTATTGGGACCCTTAAGGCATTATGGGATGATTTATCACCACGAACATTTTTGATGTACTACTGAAGAAGAATATAAGTTGTTGTTTTTTTTTTTTATTGGACGAGAATGTTACCCCGGCTTATTTTGCAAGATGGTTTTTAAACTTGCATTTTGGACTAAGGTGCACTGCTCCACGGGGCTTCCCTGCTATGGGCCTATACTATTATTGTCCTAATTTGACAATGTTTATTTCTGCTAACTAAATATATAAAAATTGTAAATAATTTTGCTTATGTCTGTGGATCGAGTTAGTTATAATCCAAAAAGTGTAAATTTAAGAAAAATCAGTCCAATTTTGATATCTTAAAACCTGACAATGTTGTCAATATAGGTTTTTTAGGTATTTGAGACTATGTACATTTATATTGGAAATGTGGGCTGTAAAGAATCAGAGAAGTAGAGTGAGGGGGTGTGAGCAGGGCACCAAATTTGTTGGTATAGGATTTGTGTGGCCGACTTCCAACTTTGAGCTTGGGAACTGATTGTTCTTAGAATTACAAAAAAATTGGGGAGGAAAACTTGAGGCTTTTGAACTAAAATTTGGCTCAATTTCAGCTGGGAAAAAGGGAGAGTTATGAGAGCTGAGAGGGCGATAGACCGGAGCACTCTGGGGGGGATGTGTGTTGCCCGAATTTTGAACTAGGGCTGGGGAACTGATTTTGTCTTTTAAATTAGGCCTTAGAATGGATTTGGAGGAATATGGCAGGCTTTAGAACTCAATTCGGCTCAAATTAAGTTTTCGATGCGAACACTTTTCCCAAAAAAGGACCTCAAGAACTAATTATTCTTCCACTGGAAGTATTAGTAACTCAGTGCTGGAGTGTTGTAGAGGCGTGAAATGGGTTGTCGGGAAAGAGAACCCTGGTGTGTTTTGAAGGAGAAACATGGGATGGTTGGGGAAGGGGACCTGGGGTAATTGGGAAGAGAAATCGGGTAGTTTCAAAACGATCCTGTTGTCTGGAACGGAGACCCTGAGTGTTGGAAGTTGCCATATTTGGGTTTAGTTGGGAAAGGGCAACCTTTGTTAGATGAGGATAATTTTAGTTACTTGTAGAAGGATGCTCGGTGGCAGCTTGGAAGGGGTTCTGAGATACAGATTAAAAGGGATCTGTGGTAGTTTGCAAGGACTTGTGGCAGTTAGGACCTTAAACTTTGGGGAGGTTCATACAGTGGACTTAAGTTGCAAAGGTGCCCTGGGGTATTTGAAAAAAAACAGGCCCACTACTAGGTGACAAAAGTTTACTAAAACTACAGGTCACGTCTGATAAGGTTTTCCGTACGGAACCTAACCACCCCCGTCCGAATCGCGAAGCCGAGAACCGCGAATTCTAGTTTAAATAATGCATTGAATTTACATTCCCCACACTGCAACCAAGCATTCCGCCCGAAAGCACCTAATGCGTATGACAAGATTGAGGCTAGTTGGCAACTAGATTTTCCTAAATGTAACTATTTGCAAGGTTCTTAGTAGGTTTTATGAATTCACTTTAGTTGTCAACTCCGTAGTTGCATACTACCGCGATTTTAGAATCTTACTATGCCTTAGTTGTCATCGTACACTAAGCAAGGTTTTATTATTTGTCCCCAGGAGTGGTACAAATGTCATCAAGAGATTGATCGAACTCAATTATCAATTGAAAATGTGTGATACGTCATTAAGTTTTTACGCAATCTCACAGGATGGTAATTAACCGCTCCTTATTTACGATGGAGGGGGACCGGGAGAATTTCAGCTTAGCATAGGTAAGTTACAAAAAAACCCGCCCCCCCCCCCCCTTGCTCAAAATGTAAAAGTACAAAACAGCCCCCACTACAGACAATACAAACCCCCCTATACGGATAAATTGCATTCTTGCAAATTTTGTAATTATCCCATTTATAAGTGTCCCTGAAAGTATTGAAATTAATTTTCATTGCACTTGACTTTAACCATTTGCCTAACCCCAGTAAACCAGACTGAGAGCATAATACGTGGAAGTTGACGTGGGTTGTTAGAACCCAGGTTAGAACAGCGTAGCTAGGTGGAGATTCTCTTATATTGTTTTAAAAAAAAAATATTGCAAATTCGGACCCACTGATTCAGAAGTTCTCAGAATTTTGAAGGCTGATTTCCTATAATTCCTGGGATTTCCTATTTACTTGGCCTTTGTTCAAGACCGGTATTTTACACGTGTTCGCTGATCTAGCCCTGCTGAACACAGCTGTGAGCTTTTTACCAGCACTTTTTGTATAAATACTATTTATCGACGATAGACATTGTTTATCGAAAAACACTGTTTATCAAGCGAAAACCAATGTTTTTCGAAAAACACTGTTTATCGAAAAACGCTGTTTATCGACGATAAACATGGTTTATCGAGCGAACATCAATGTTTATCGAAAAACACTGTTTATCGATGATAAACATTGTTTATCGAGCGAAAATCAATGTTTATCGAAAAACATTGTTTATCGAAAAACACTGTTTATCGAAAAACTGTTTTTCGACTGAAAACATACTTTTTTGACAAACAGTGTTTATCGAGTGAAAAACATTGTTTTTCGCGATAGACTATGTTAATCGGTCAATAAACACTGTTTATCGACAAACATAGTTGTTTATCAACTCGATAAACAATGTTTTTCAAATGAAAAAGTGTTTATCGATAAACAGTGTTTATCGACTGATAAACATAGTTAATCGCGAAAAACAATGTTTTTCACTCGATAAACATTGTTTTTCGCCCGATTATGGCAAGCCAAATGTACAATAATTTGATAAACACGGTTTATCACCTGTTTATCGGTCGAAAACAATGTTTATCGGGTGAAAAACATTGTTTTTCGCGAAAAACAATGCTTATCACTCAATAAACACTGTTTATCACTCGATAAACACTGTTTATCACTCGATAAACACTATTTATCAACAATTAGGCGATAAACACTGTTAAAAACTATGTTTTTCGACTGAAAAACCTTTTTTTTTGATAAACAGTGTTTATCGAGTGAAAAACATTGTTTTTCGCGATAAACTATGTTTATTGGTCGATAAACACTGTTTATCGATAAACATTATTTTTCGGTAGAAAAACTCTGTTTATCAACTCGATAAACACTGTTTTTCGACTGAAAAACACTGTTTATCGATAAACCGTGTTTATCGACTGTCACAATTGTTTTCTTCCTGCGAAAACCAATGTTTTTCACCTGATAAACATTGTTTTCGACCGATAAAACACTGTTTATCGGTGATAAACAGTGTTTATCGACTTATTGTACATTTGGCTTGCCATACCCGATAACAACTATTTTTCGGTCACAAACATTGTTTATCGACTTATTGTACATTTGGCTTGCCATATGAGTGTGTCACACAATGATTGTCAAAGTGAATCTATTAAAGTATGAGCAGAATATCATAGGGGCCTTATTTAACCTGGATCCATGCTCCTGCTCTATATGGTGCAATGTCACACTCAACTGCATACATAGTTATTTCAATTGGTTCGAAGGTATTTATATTATTATGAGCACCGGGTCTCTATACTTAAACTGTTCTTTTTGCAGACGATACAACCCTTTTGTATTCTCATCCCGATATAATAAAATTAACAATGAATTTCAGGAAATTTATAATTGGGTTCAGGCTATCAAATTATCCGTAAATGCAAGCAAGACTAATTTCATTGTTCTTGGAACACATCACAATACAGCTGAATTTGTTTGTAGGTATTATAAATAAAAAAATGAAAGGACAATTTTTCAATTAAGTAGTTCTAGTAAAATTGAAAAAAAAATGAAACCTAGTATCAAACTCGATGGTGTTTAATTAAATCTCGTAAGCTCAATTTCTGGGAGTCCGCATGCAAACTCCATAAACCAAGTCCGGTTCCAACTGAACTCCAACTCTTCAGATGAGGTTAATTTCACATCCCCAGCCCATCCCACAACTACCTCACACGACCACTTAACTCCAGGCAAATAATCTTTGACCTTGGTAAGTGACCTTTAACCTTGTATGACATTTGACATTCGAAGGTCATGTGGGGCCTATCATCCACAAATCGCGACGGCAGGCGACAAAAATGGATTCCGAAGGACAGATTTTTTAATTGTAAAAAAAATCTTTTGCTCCTTGACATTTTTGGTGAGTTGCTATAATGAATGGGCCCTTGGCCCCCACCGCTGATCGAAATGTGCCCACTTGTCACCTGACGGACGATTCACAACTATAGTGCAACGGCACAGATAGGGTAAGTTTTGGGATTTCGTTACGTTCCTAACCGTATGTTTAGCCCGACTGAGGCAGGTACAAGTTCCCGGATGGAAATGGGCACCGATGAGCTGCATTCCGGGGATTGCGCAAATAGTCTATTGAGATTCGAGTAGGGCGCCCCCTACCCTGACTTAGTAATTTTTTGGTACTTTCACCCAAGTTCGAACTTAGTAGATCTAGGGGGGGATTTTTAAGCGACAATGAGTGGTCCGCTAATGGAAAATCTCGCTGCCGTTGCCCTGCTAAGTGACTTTTCACCCAAGAGTTGGGTAAATAATCTAGAACGAATTTACCCCTGACCAAGGAAAGCGGTTAGCTTTGGACTTAGTTTATTTTGAAAAGTCTGCATACCGTGGCCCGGCCTAGGTTGACCTTTTTCACCAAAAGATAGAGGGCGACTTTTCCGCTGAATAAGGAAGCGGTCCGCCTTGGACTTAGTTATTTTTGAACCATGCTTTTCAAAAATAAACTAAGTCCAGGGCGGACCGCTTCCTTTTTATTTGCTTGTTTTACCGTAATGTTGGGAATATTGCATGATCGGTCCAACCACTACCTGTACCGGTCGCAAACCCTGACTTGACCCGGCAACGGACCCCCTCACTTGACGGTAATCTAAGGGCGCACCGCTGTTAAGGCGCGTGCTGTTTTGACCGTAATGGTGGCCTATTGCATGAAATCGGGTACAAACACTAACCTTTAACCGGGTCGAAACCCCTGACCTTGACCGGGCTAACTGACCCTCACTTGACGGTAACTAAGGGGCGACAGCACGCCTTTAGGCGCGTGGCTGTTTTTTTGTTACAGAGTAGTTGGGCCTATTGCATGAATCGGTCCCAACCACTAACCTTAACCGTCGCAACCCTGACCTTGATCCCGGCTAACTGACCCCCTCACTGACGGTACTAACGGGGCGACCGCACGCCTTTTAAGGCGCGGTGTGTTTACCATAATTTGGGCCTATACAGAATCGTCCCAACCACTAAACTTTACCCGGTCGCAACCCCCTGAAGGACGGTGACCCGGCAACTGACCCCTCACTTGACGGTAAATAAGGGGCGCCTGCTCTGTTAAGGCGCGTGCTGTTTTACCCCGTAATGTTGGGGCCTATTGCAAGAATCGGTCCCAACCACTAAACTTTACCCGGTTCGGCAACCCGAGGACTGACCCAGCTTAACTGACCCCTACTTGACGGAAACTAAGGGGCGACAGCACGCCTGTAAGGCGCGTGCTGTTTTACCGTATTGTGGCATATTGCTAATGAATCAGGTCCAACCACTAACCTATTACCCGGTCGCAACCCATGACCTGACACGGTAACTGACCCCCTCATGACGAGTAACTAAGGGGGCCGACCGCACGCTCTTTTACAGGCGCGCGCGGTTTTACCGTAATGTTGGGCATATTGCATGAATCGGTACCACCAATACCTTTACCCGGTACGCAACCCCTGACCTTGACCCGGCAACTGACCCTTCACTTGACGGAACTAAGGGGCGGCAGCACGCCGTTAAGGCGCGTGCAGTTTTACTTAATGTTCGGCTAAGGGTTATTTAAATAACCCTTTTGAACTTCGAGGGAATTGTTTGTTTTAATTTGTTCTGAAATGAATTGTATTGGAATGTGGGCAAGGAAAGTGTTTCTTCTTTTGAAACGTAAGGTCAACCTCTGTTTATCACAGACATTTTCTGATAGCTTTATTTGGTGTTGTGGTAGTATTTCGGGAATGCAATCCTCGTGGGAGCAGTTAGCTCAAGGCTGCAAGTTTTGTAGGGTATAGCAGTATAGTTTGTATTTGGAAAACTGTGTTAAACCAACCGCACCACGGCGAGGGGAACCTATATTATCCTTGAGAGGATAGGGCCAGCCCATTCAGTTCCTTGGACGGGTACGATCCAAAATACCGGTAGCTCGGATATGAAGGCCTCCCAGTGTGGTTTATTGGACAGGTTCCACACAGTAGATGTAGGCTGGACTTGGGTGGTAGCAGAAGTGAAGCGATTGCGGGTGGGATGGAGCGGTGGGTAGCAGTAGCTAGATGCAGGATTGAAGTTAACAAGTCTTTGAGTTAGTTGACTTGTAGAAGGCAGGCCGGTCGAATGGTTACGGCAGATCAGCTTAAGTAAACGTGTCCGGTCAAGCCAAATTAAACAGATGGTGCTTCTTACTCAGCACAAAATCTGGAACATTTAAGCGATCTAATGTAAAAGTCATTAGTTCCGTGTGCACTAATCGATCGGCACAACACTGTATGCGTCGGCTTATGGTCAATATTAGACTACAGCGTTGCACTGGTGTTTTCGGCAACGCTGGGGGCACGTTCAATGTTATTTGTCCGAGGAAGTCAGCGGACAAAGTTCGCAATGGGCAGGGTGCCATATCATTCGGCACAACCTTCCCATAGGCGTCCGGCATTTCGCACAATGCTTGCGCAGCATGCACGATGTTTGGACCGCGAGGTGGTCGCTCAATTCAAGGCTGCAAAGTGAGCACAGAGGAAAGAGGGATGTATAGAAAAAGCGCTATCCACCCGACAGAGATGACAACCCCGCACGTTCTGCCACCCGAATAGTCAGCTTCGCCATTCCTGAAGCAGTCGTTCTCCGAGTGTCTGGCATCTCCGACAGGGTGCCGGATTGCCTCTTCCATATCAACCATCATGGCCCGGCTATTGGTTGAGGCATTGCCTTAATACAGGTCGATAAGGGGGAACTGGCCCGCCTGGCCGAAACCGGCAATGAGCTCTCGAGGCCAGTTGAGGAATAACTCGAATGGCGATCAATTTTATCAGCAGCCGGTTTTGCCGCCGCATTGTGGACACGATTGTAACAAGTCCAGGCATTGACCCGACTGATATCGACCAAGAAGCAAAGCACCTGCTTCCACCATTGCTGACTCTTTCTCCAGCAGGAGGGTTTGTAGCACGTAAATGATCAGCTTTGTCAACGCCGCTCCTGCACTTGTATTCAACAATTACGGCCGGAGCGGCGATAATGTGCGCTTCTTTCTTAGAGCCTTTGCGTGGCCGGAAAGCCCGGTGATCTTACGGACCTGGCATTGCGGTAAACGTTATGCGACGTGGAAATTTGTGATTTAAATGTGCACCACCTTGATTGTCTCCACAGCATGTGAACGTTGGCGCCCATTTTTGACGCACATAAAATTAACACGCGGGGTCTTTTCCATGTTCTTGATGACATCGGATTGGGCCGTTTCGGCTATATTTTGGAGAAGTCAGTCGGCTGTCCCCGTGAATTCTCTTTCACGGCCCCGTTAGATAGTTATCCGCGCTCCAAACAGTTCCTGGGCTACTAGATAGGATCCGTACAACTTGTCGCAGGAAATTTGATGGAACTGTTGTGGTGACTCGATCACCTCGAGAGCGTTCCAGACTTTCCCGCGTGTGTTTGAAGGTGATAGGCAAGTTAAAGTGGCAACATGTATTCAGTGTCCCATTCGCATAAGGCGTACTTCTGAAGCCCTGGCTTTTTTTTTGGTAGGCTTGGTCGGCATTCGATGGTCCGTCAGCCAACCGTAATGCCCATTTTACGGCACAGATGGGGGCCCTTCATCGAGAGGATAGTTGCGGAGTGCAGTTATATTTATCTGGCAATTCGGACCCTGAAACAGTGTCCCAGGCGGACTGGACTCTATTCAGCGGATGCTTTCGGATGTTATTTTGTATTGAACTTATGACTCTGTTTCGTCCAGGGTTTATGCAATCCATCTCTTTGGGTCCCGGTAGTCGGGTGCGCAAAAGAATGCTACAACAGGACTTCAAAACGCGTTGTACCCATCCCATTGCAAATCATCGGGTTTCGTAAACTCGGATGGGGTGACCAATAATCCTTGGCGTTCGCAAGCGAATTAAGACCCATCACCAGAATGGGATACAAAAACCACGGGGATTCGGCGGCCGATTTTATCTTTCTCACCCTCTTTTCTCTTCAACCGGATGTTGTCCAGTCGGCGACTCCTGGACAGAGATTAAGAAGAGGAAAGAACTCCGCCAAATAGTCCAGGGGACGGGTCTGTTGGTCAGCGTCAAGGTCGGTCCACTCGGCTGTGTAACGCGGCAAAATAGTGTCGTCGCAACCGCGGGGCCAAATGTGGCGTCCATCCGCGATCGTCCTTTCTTAGAAGGGTCATGCAGGTCAACCGGTCCTCGCTTAGGGTCATTTTCTGCCTCGGCTATGTACTCGGCACCTTCTGTCCGGGGGTGCTGTGCGATGGGACTCATCAGATTAAAATCCTTCTGATCTTACAGGCTCATCAATGGCAGTGGCTAAAGTCGGTCCCAGCGTTGGGTCCGCGTAAAGCGCAGCTTCATCAAAGGGTTGCACCGTGTCACCGGGCGCGACTATCCTGGGGATGATAACGCGGAGTAGGTGCTTCGATCTTGGCAGAATAGCTTGCCCGATGAGCTGATGCAACCCGCGGCCTTCCCCGGCTACTTTAGCATTCTTGGCTTGGGTTTTGGGAACAGCAGGTCGGGGGAAGAGCGCCGGCTCCCTGATGATTTTGGAAGAGTGATGCGCCGGAGTCGCTGCGAGCCTTTTGCTGCCCTAACGCGCCTCAGGTCGGGCAGTATTTCGTTTGCGGTCGGCTGTCTTTGATGCCGATTATTCTCCCCGATATCCACCCGCGGATTCTTAGGCTTATTTTTTAGGCTTTCCTAATCTCTCTTCTTCTTTCCAACAACCACCGAGGCAAGCTGTTCCTCGGCGGCGGACTCCAGAAATTTTCCGAAGTTATATCAGGTGGTTCCATGCTAGACTGATACAGATCGCTGGCGATCGCTCCTTTTATACCCTAGGAGTTCCCGCCACGAATTCACGTCCTAGCAGTTTACCGCACGTATCATCCAACGTGCCCCCGCGCATGTGGGTATCACCTGGACATGACACGTTGAGAAAGAAGGTATGCAAAAAAGAAAAAGAAACAAAATTGGACTTACCTGAGTGGGGACTCGACCTAAATCCTAGCGGTCTTGGGTCCGGTGCCTTATCCACTGCACTATCTGTTACTTACCTGAAAAATGAGGCCTTTTAATTTTATACCTTGGAATCCAAGCCGAGCCACGGCAAGCGAACTTTCTTACCTAGCGGACAAAGGCCATGTAAACTTCTATTTTCGAGCCCTTTGCCTATACGCGGGTCGCAACCCTTGACCTTAACCCGGCAACTGACCCTCCAAGTGGCGGTAACTAAGGGGCGGCCGCCCGCCTGTTAGGGCGCGTGCCGTTTTACCGTAACGTTTGGCCCTACGGCATGAAACCGGTCCCAAACAGCTGACCTTACGCGGTCGCAACCTGACCTTAAACACGGGCAGACCTTCAATTGGCGTAACTAGGGGTGGCAGGCAACGCCTGTGAAGGCGCGTGCAGTTTAACCGTAATGTTGAGCCTACTGCATGAACCTTGGTCCAACAGCTGACCTTTACGCGGTCGAACCCCGAACTTAAACCGGGGAAACTGACTTCCAATTGGCGGTGTAACTAAGGGTCGACCGCACGCCGGTTAAGGCGCGTGCAGTTTTACGCTAATGTTGGGCCTATAAGTCGGTTTAATAACCCTTTTGATAATTGAGGGGAATTTGTGGTTTTAATTGTTCTGACACTGTAATTGTATGGAATGTAAGGGAAAATGTGTTCTTCTTTTGATTATTAAGGTCAACATGTTTATCACCGACGTTTCTGAATCGATTTTTGGTGTTGATGGTAGTATTTCGGCTTCATTCTGTAGGTCGCATAGCTGCAGGCTGCAAGTCTTGTTTGGTAGCAGTAGTTTGTATTTGGAATGTTGTTAACACCCAAACGCCCCACCGGCGCAGAGAACCTTATATCCGGGATAGGATAGGGCGGCCCATTAAGTTCATTGCCCGGTACAAGATCCAAATACCGGTCGGATGAAGTGCCTCCCAGGTGGATTTTTTGCCAGGTTCCAAGGTGTGTAGGATGGACTGGTGTACCACCTCCATCGCTTCCGCCCCTTAGGTAGCAGCACTGAAAGTGTTAACGGCCAACCCCGAAGGGTTAGCGGAGATCCCGCGCAGAACATCTGTGTAGCATGCCATGGCCATGCTATCAGGCAAAAACTACCTGGAGGAAACAATCACCCCTAAG
Organism: Ophioderma brevispina; assembly: GCA_023653785.1. Classification (NCBI taxonomy): domain Eukaryota; kingdom Metazoa; phylum Echinodermata; class Ophiuroidea; order Amphilepidida; family Ophiodermatidae; genus Ophioderma; species Ophioderma brevispina. The sequence goes on along the minus strand of JAMKCH010031903.1, from coordinate 19,018 downwards.
CCCCTTTACCCTACACCACCCCGATCTACCCCCCGATTTCACACTCCCAATCCTACCCGCGCGCGCAAGGTTGATCCTTATGGGCAGGATTAGCATTGCCCGCTGGACTGGATTTGCTACGGTGATGTTGGAATTGTGTGCTTGCCATGGCATGCCATAGGCCAGACTATCCTGGGGATGGACACGCGGTTGCTCCCTTGTGGGCAGGATTAGCCTTGCCCGAGTGCGACTGGATGCGACCGGTCCCTTTCCCCGTCTCCTTTGGCCTTCTTTGGCTTAGGCAAACGCAGGTGGGGGAAAAGGAGCGCCCGGCTCCACTGAAGTTGGTGATGCGCCGGGGTCTGACGGCTTTTACTTTTATACGCTCCGCCGCAGCAAAAACAGTGCTGTGGCTGGCATTGGTCTTCTTCTGTTCGCATTGTTCTTTCAACTTGTATCGTTTCCTCGAACTCTAAATCCCCAAAATTCTATCTCCTTCCCGACTCCCGCTCATCTCGGAGCTTGTTTCCCCCTCTCTCTCCCGCATTCTCTCCCGCATCCTCTCATAAAAACTCTCTCCACCATCTATTCTTCAGATGTTGTAGTTTCATCTCCCCCCTCCTTACCGAACACTATCTCAGCTAATTTTTTTTCCTTAGAGCTTTCCATTGCGTCCATCGCTAGACTGATACAGGTCGCTGGCGTTCGCTCCTTTTATACCCAAGCAGTTTCCCGCCCACCGAAATCATCACGTGCCGCGTATCAACGTGACGTATCACGTGAAGTTATTCACGTGAGAAAATGTAGGCGAAAAGAAAAAGAACAAAAATTGACTTCCCTTGAGGTGGGACTCGAACCTGGAAAATCCGGAATCCTAGCGGTTGGTTTGGTGTAAGCGTGGTCTTCGGCACTCGTCTATCACTGAGCCATCTTGATACTTAACCTGAAACTGATTGCATATTTTATTAATTTATACCTTGGAATCAATCAAGTACCGGTCACGTGAGGAAACCCAGTCGGTCTCACATGATGGAAACGGATCTTTTCACAGTCCAAAATTTCTTCCCAAGTAGATACTTCCGTGTTGAAATTCAGATGCGACTGGCCTTTCACTAAAATCCACATTTTCAGATTTGCCAATATCTACATTTGAAAACGGAAAAAAAGGTCCTCTTTCGGAAAATTGACTCAGTCCCTTTTGAAAAAAATGCTAAGTCCAGAGCGGACCCCTGCCTCGGTCTTTAGCGGAGAAATTGGCACTAGATCAGTAGCATAGTTAAGGTGAAAAAAAAAAACTAAGTCCAGAGGGTCGGTTCCTTGATTTTTAGAGGAACTCGCGGCTACATGCGTGTTTTTAAATGGTCCGTTCGGACTTTGAAAAAAATGACTAAGTCAGAGCGGACCACTGCCTCGGTTATTTCAGAGGGAAAAAAGTGGCTCTAGATCAACGGCGATAGTTAAGGGTGAAAAAAAAACGAAAGTCCAGGCGTCGGCTTCCTTGGATCTTTAGCCGGAAATCGCGGGATACATGCGCTGGTGTAACTGGTCCGCTCCGGACCTTTTGAAAAAAAAAAATGACTAAATCCAGGAGGACCACTACTGCCTCGGTATGTAGCGGGAAATTGGCTCTAGATCAACCAGCCATAGTTAGGCGTGAAAAAAAAAACTAGTCCAGAGCGGTCGGTTCTGATCTTTAGCCGACAGGAACACTCGCGGCTACATGCGTGTAACTGGTCCGCTCCGGCTTTTGAAAAACGACTAAGTCCAGAGCGGACCACTGCTCGGTATTGGGGAAAAGGCGAGGAAGGACAGTGCTAGATCCACACAGCCATAGTTAAGGTGAAAAAAACACAAAGTCCAGAGGAGCGGGTCGCTACTTCCTTGATCTTTAGCCGGAAATCGCGGCTAATGCGTGTACCTGGTCCGCTCCGGTACCTTTTGAAAAAGAAATGACTAAATCCAGAGGGACACCACTGCACTATGCTCGGTTATTTAGCGGGAAGGAATGGCTCTAGACCAACAGCCCCATAGTTAAGGGTGAAAAAAAACTAAGTCCAGAGCGGTCGGCTTCCTTGGATCTTTAGCCGGAAAAATCGCGGTAACATGGGTTTGTATAATTGGTCCGCCCGGACTCCATTGCAATTTTTCAAAGTCCCACTGAAGTGGCCCGGACCATGTAGATTATACGTTCTGGTCCCGAAACCAGCCGATAGCCGGCTGCAGGCCGGCTCTTTTTGGGCTTGACGCATGCTTGAACATTTTGTACACACTAAATGTAACGCTACCGAAACGTCCCCTAGATCCCACAATCCAGATTTCGCATGCGGCACCCGTACATTTCTAGCTTTCTCACAGCGGAGAGCCGCATCTCGGTATAATGGGTTTAGTGATTTTAGGGATATCAACCATTTGCAATACAACAGTGCAAAAAAGTGGATTTTCGATGAACAATAGGGGGCGCCGCCGTTGATTTACATTTGGAAGAGAAATCGCTGAAGTGGTTTAATTCAAACAAAACAAACATCAACTAGAATTTCACGACGTTGATCATAGCCGTTTTATAATCGTTTCATTACTCTCTTAAAATGAAAAGAGTGAATACATCATTGAATTTCGATGTTATTTAAATACCTATAATCGAGTGCCCGGGGGCCCAACGTGTATTCCAAGGTGGATATCATTGCTCGTGTATGGCCTCCCAAAACGTACCCTACACACGTATTTCATGGGCCACGGAAAAGAAAAACACACCCTATTTCAGTATGCGGTGATTTGATTTTCTACCCTAAACAAGTACTTTGGCTTGGTTTTGCTTTGCTTACCCTTAAGAGTGTTTTGTTTTACATTTTAACCCTCTAACAACAAGCTAATTTGCATGACAGTTTACAAAACACCTAAACAAGTATTGGACTAATTTTTGCTACCCTTAAACGAAGAACGTTTATAAAATGTACCTTTAACAACTTTACAGGCATAGCTCTTACTGTAACGGGCCTAGCCTGATAAAGGAAATTTTTACACATGATTAACGTGAAGATTTTTTATTACTCTTTTGTTGTAAAAGCGTCAATTTGAGAGCATTATATACAGACTATATGTTTCAAATTTTAAATCCATTACATTTAAATGTGTCCTATTGTGATATACTGTGTGCCGTAATTGATTTTTTTCCTGACATATTTCAGCCATTTCATTAACCTAAGTAAACCGAACAAAATATACATGACCTATTTTGATTGATCATCATAATACGTAGAGCACACCCTATAATTCTGTTTTCGACATATGCCTACATCTAAACGAGTATTCTTAGTGTTAGAATTAATAAGCGAAATGAAATGAAACTCCCAATTCTAAAGGCATATGTAGGAGACAGACGGCAACGACATAGATGGAAAATAAGCTGAAATAAGGCTGTAAAAAAACGGTTTTTTTTTTTTTTAAAATAATTCGCGGGAAATCTACCATGTGAATCAGAAGATAATCGGGACAAAACCATATTCCAGCATTTCAATGCAATTTTTACAAGTACTCAAAATACCACACCATCTAAACACGTATTTTCGACCGTGAAAAGAATACCTATTTTGAATTTTTGAGATTTTGATACCTAAACAATGTACGCGCGTACGTTGCCAGATCTCAAAAACGACCCTAATACGCGTTTTTGTACACGAAGCATGAATCAACCTTGGAATACAAAGGGGCCCCCCCCACCCCCGGGATCGAGTGGCTTTTAGATCTAAAAGAGCGAGGGAAATGAACCCGAACACCTTCAATCGCGGTTAACAGAGCGCACTCTCTTGGCGAGTGGCTCAAAAATGCCACTCTTCTTCGAGTGAAGCCCACTCTGAACTCTTATCGACCGGGTTTAGCTCTAAAAGAGTGAAGAAAATGCTCCTCTTTCGGAGGTGAACTAATAGCAACAGAAACGCCGAAAAAACTGCGTCGTGATTATTTTCGAACAACACGGCAGACGAGTTAAGTGAGACCGCTGCCAAGGTTTTTGAACGGAAGTGAAATAGTGAAGAAATCATTTAGATTATCTTCACGGGTAAGTTGTATGTGTCGGTAACAGTTCATAGCATTACAGACAAAGTGGTGGAGAAGCTTCAAAGGTATTACTGTATTATCACTCGTACATGACGGTAGTCTGCGCCAGGCTCCAACCCGGCTAGGCTTACACATGTACGAAGCGCACAATAATGCATGTCACGGTCATGCATACCGTGATCTTACACGTCATGAATGCCACAATCTTGCATGTCTCACTGAATCCTGCCAATGATGCGCCCACAAATTATTATGTCACGATGCTATGAATTATGCCCTACACATACAATAGATCACCCAAAACAAACAAATTCCTAAAGAATCACAACTCTATAAGAGTGACTAGTTCACCGAACAAGGAGTTTTATCAGTTCACCGTTCCTTAGAGTTATTTTGTCACTCTTTATTTGAGTGGATCTCACTCTAAATAGATTGCGGTCACTTCAGCTGCTCTTTTTTGGAGTGAGCATTTCATCTTTTAGATGAAACGTTTTTCACTCTTTCGTTAAAAGAGAGTAACGGTGGTTTCGATCCATTATCATTAAGAAAATGCTTGTTTCGTACCGCTCAACCATTGCAGGGGTTGAATTTTACATGTGATTAATTTAAACAAATTTTAATTCAAATATAATGCAATACTGTTTTCTCTTTTTAACAACTTTATCAACATGCAGCATTATAGGTGATGAAGACGTAAAACAAATCAAATGTGTCTATCAATTTGCACTGGTTCTATCAAATTGGATGAGAAAATGTGCTTTGGAAAGCGGAAATATATATAAAATAAAATAGCGGACTACTACAGTATTGTGTATGAGGCATAAGCTTGCTATTGCAGACAAAAAGCAATGTAAATTATTGGATTCAACAATTCAGAAAAAAAGTTGAGTTTAGGTTTAAAGCGGCACTGGCACATTTTTTCAAAATATGAAATTTTCATGTGCTCGCCAATTGAAAGATCTAATACAACATATTTACACAAAAAATAAATACCCAAACGGAAGAGGGAATTAATAAGAGCCTTAGAGACAGCTAAGTACTTAGGCTAAATTTTAAGTTTGCCGTACAGTCGAAATTTAATCACCAAATGTTGTCTCATCGGCTGGTTTGTTTTAAAACGGCATATAATTGCATAAGTGCATTTCTGCATAATTGCTTAAGTGCATAAGCTGCTACAGTGGCAGATATGCATTAAGGGCCTAAGTGCATAAGTGCAAAGTGCATAATCTGCATAAGCTGCATTATTGCATATATATCTCATATAAGTGAATAGGGACTAAGTACATAAGTACATAAGATGTATAAAGTTGCATATCTGCATAACTTCATAAGGCATAAGCTGCATAACCCGTAAAAGCTTGCCAGCAGTGCATTAAGGTGCAAGGTGATAATAGGATAAGTGCATTAACTGACTAAGTGTAAGCTGCATGAAGTCATAATCTAAACAATCTGCATACGTACAAAGCTCTACCTGCATAAGTGCATAAGAAGATAAGTGCTAATTGCACAATTGCATAAGTGCATACTCTGCTAAAAAAAAAAAAAAAAAAAAAAAAAAAGTTGCAATAAGCTGCATAGTCTGTAATTTTAAACCAAAGTGAGGATTGCTCCTTGTGGTCAGGATAGCCTTGGCCCGATGGACTGGATGCGACCGATCCCTTTCCCCCGTCGCCTTTGGCCTTCTTTGGCTTAGGCAAAGCGGTGGGGAAACAGAGTCGCCGCATCCACTGAAGATTGATGCCGGGGTCGCCGTATACCCCGCTTTCGCCGGTCAGCAAAACAGGATGTGGTCTTGGCTTGGTCTTCTTCTTCTGCTTCGGGGGTCGCTTGTTCTTCTCAACTTGTTCTCGTTTCCTCCAGAACTCTAAATCCCCAAATTCTCTCTCCTCCCGCCCAGCTCATCCTCGAGCTTGTTTCCTCTTCTTCTCTCTCCTCTCTCCCGCATTCTCTCCCGCACCCTCTCATAAACCGCTCCACCATCTCTTCTTCAGGTTGTAGTTTCATCTACCCACCCTCCCGAACACTATCTCAGATAATTTTTCCTTAGAGCTTTCATTGCGTCCCATTGCTATACTGATACAGATCGCTGGCGTTCGCTCCCTTTATACCCAAGCAGTTTCCGCCACTACTCATCACGTGCCGTCGTATCACGTTACGGTATCACGTGAAGTTATCACTTGAGAAAATGTAGGCGAAAAGAAAAAGAACAAAAATTGACCTTACCTTGAGTGGTGACCGAACCTGGACATCCGGAATCCTAGCGGGTTGGTGTAGCGCCTGGTCTTCGGTCCCATCGTCCTATCCACTGAGGCCATCTGTACTTACCTGAAACTGATTGTCATTTTTATACTATTTAATACACCTTGGAATCAAATTACCGGTCACTGATGGAACCCATCGGTCACATGATGGAAACGGAGCTTTTCACCGTCCAAATTTATTCAAAGTGACTACTTCCGGTGAAATTGAGATGCGGCTTGGCCTTCCATTTACTAAAATCCAATTTTAATATTTTGACAAAATTCTACATTTAACACGGAAAAAGGTCCTCCCTTTTCGAAAAATTGACTAAGTCCACTTGTGAAAAAATAATAAGTCCCAGAGCGGACCACTGCCCTGTCTTTGCGGGAAATTGGCCACTGATATCGCATTAGCCTAGTTAAGGTGAAAAAAAACTAAGTCCAAAGCGGGTGGCTTCCTTGAACTTTAGCCCGAAATCGCGGCTACATGCGTGGTAACTGGTCCGTTCCGGACTTTTGAAAATGACTTAAGTCCAGAGCGGACCACTGCGTCGGTTTTTAGCGGGAAATTGGCTCTAGAGTCCACAGCCATAGTTAGATGTGAAAAAAAAACTAAGTCCAGAGCGGTAGGCTTCCTTGATCTTTAGCCCGGAATCGCGGCTACATTCGTGTAACTGGTCCGCTCCGGACTTTTGAAAAAAAATGACTACATCCAGAGAGCGGACCACTGCACTGCCTCGGTAGTTAGCTGGAATTGGCTCTAATCCAACGCCATAGTTAAGGGTGGAAAAAAAACTAAGTCCAGACGGGTCGGCTTCCTTGATCTTATAGCCGAATCGCGGCACATGGTGTAACTTGGTCCGCTCCGGACTTTTGGAAAAAAAAAATGACTAAGGTCCAGAGTCGGACCACCTGGCCTCGGTATTTGGCGGAAATTGCTCTAGATCCCACAGCCATAGTAATAAAGGGTGAAAAAAAACTAATTCCAGATGCGGTCCTGCTTCCTTGATCTTTAGCGGAAAATCCGCGGCTACATGCGTGTAACTGGTCCGCGTCCGGACTTTTGAAAAAAAATTGACTAAATCCAGAGCGGACCACTGCACTGCCTCGTTATTTTAGCGGGAAATGGGGCTCTAGATCCAACAGCAAGTTAAGGGTGAAAAAAAACTAGGTCCAGAGCGGTCGGCTTCCTTTTGATCTTTAGCCGGAACTCGCGGCTACATGTGTTAATTGGTCCGATCTCGGACTTGTCAATTTTTCAAAGTCCCACTACAGTGGCCCGACCATGTTATACATTGAACGTTCTGGTCCCGAACAGGCCGAGGCCGCTGCAGGCCGGCTTTTTGGGGCTCTGCGCATGCTACATTTTGTTACACAAACTCAATGTAACGCTACACCGAAAACGTCCCTAGATCAAAATCCAGATTTCGCATACGGCACCCGTCATTTCTAGCTCTCTCCACGAAGCCGCTCTCGGTAGTGGGTTTTAGTGATTTTTAGGATATCAACCATTTCCATACAACAGTGCAAAAAAGTGGATTTCGATGAAAATAAGGGGGCGGCCGTTTGTTTACATTTGGAAGAAATCGCTGATAGTGGTTTTTAATTCAAACAAAAACCTAAACCCAATCAAACTAGATTTCAAGACCGTTGATCATATCCGTTTTTATATATCGTTTCTATCTACTCTCTTAAAATGAGAGAGTGAAAATCACTCTGAATTTCGAGTTATTTTAAAATTAATCTCTAAATCTAGTGCCCGGGGCCACTTGTATGCCAAGGTGGATATCATGCTCGTGTATGGCCTCCCAAACCGTACCCTAAGCACTTATTTCACTGGCCGAAAAACACCCAATCACGTATTGCGTTGATTTTTGCTACCCTAAACAAGTACTGGGGCTTGGTTTTGCTACCCTTAAAGAGTGTTGTTTGTTTAATTTTACAACCCTAAACAATTAATTTGCATGACAGTTTACAAAAAACCCTAAACCGTAATTTGGACATAAGTTTTGCTACCCTAAACGAGAACGTTTATAAATGGTAACCTTTAACCACATTACAGGCTATAGCTCTTACTGTAACTGGCCCTAGCCTGATAAAGGAAATTTTTTACACATGATTTCACTGAAGATTTTTTATTTCACTCTTTTGTGTAAAAGCGTCCAATTTGCGCATTATCTACTCCTAATATGTTTCAAATTTAAATCCATTACTTAAATTGTTGTCCCTATTTGTTTCTATCTGGTGGCCGTAAATGATTTTATTCCAGGGGGGTGCATTTCCAGCCATTTCATTTAACCTAAGTAACACCCGAACTAAAATATCCATGACCATATTTTGATTGTACATAATTAGAGACAGACCCGAATTCTGTTTCTACGCACATATGCCTACATCTAACGATTATTCCTTAGGTAGAATGAATACGCGAATTGAATGAAACTCCAAATTATAAAGGCTATATAGGAGACGGCAACGACATAGAGAAATAAGCTGAAATAAGGCTGAAAACGGTTAAAACCATTCGGGGAATCTACCATGTAAATCAAGAAGAAAATCGGGAACACAACCCACTTTTTCCCACATTTCAAATGCAATTTTTACAAGTACTCCAAATATCACCCCTAAACACGTATTTTTCGACGTGAAAGCATACCCTTATTTTGAATTTTTGACGATTTTGATACCCTAAACAACAAAAAATTTATCCGCTTAATCCGCCCGATCTCAAAAACCGACCCAATTACGCGTTGTTGTACACGAGCATGATATCCACCTTGGAATACAAGTGGCCCCCCCCCCCCGGGATCGAGTGGCTTTTAGCTCTAAAAGAGTGAGAAAATGCAAAACCCACCCGACACCTTCACTCGCGGTAAACAGAGCTCACTCTCTGCCGAGTGGCTCAAAATGCCACTCTTCTTCGGAGTGAAGCCCACTCTGAACTCTTTTCGACCGGGTTTTAGCTCTAAAAGATTCGAGAAATGCAACCCGACACCTTTACTCGCGTTACAGAGCTCACATCTCTTGCCGATGGCTCAAAATGCCACGCTTCTTCGGAGTGAAGCCCCCTCTGAATCTTTATCGGACCCGACCGGATTTTAGCTCGAAAAGAGTGAGAAAATACTCTTTTTCGGAGTGAACTAATAGCCAATCAGATACGCCGCAAATCGCGTGATTATTTTCGAACAACATGGCGACGAGTTAAGTGAACCGTAAGCAAACGGTTGAACGAAGTTGAATTAGTGAGAAATCCTAGATATCTTCACGTAAGTTGTATGTGTCGGTCACAGTTCATATCATTTACAGACAAAGTGTGGAGAAGCATTAAATGTTTTTACTGTATTATCACTCGTACATCGGTAGTCTGCGCCAGGCTACCCACCCAGGCTAGGCTTACACATGTACAAACGTCATCCAATCATGCATGCACGGGCATGCATACCGTGATACATACACCGTCCCTGCAGGCCACAATCATGCATGTCTCCCTGAATCATCCAATGATGCGCAACAATATTCATTCATGTCACGATGCATGAATTATGACCTACACATACAATAAACTCACCAAACACAACATTCCAAGAATCACACTCTATAAGAGTGACTAGTTCACTCTAAAAAGGAGTTATCAGTTCATCTTTCCTTAGAGTTAATTTTTTCACTCTTTATTTTGAGTGAATCTCCCTCTAAAAGAGGCGTCACTCAGCTGGCTCCTTTTTGGAGTGCGATTTCACTCGTTTATAGTGTTTTTCACTCTTCGTTTTAAGAGAGTAACCGTTTCATCAATTATCTAAAAGAATGCTGTTTAGTAAAGTGACCATTGCAGGGGTGAACATTTTACTACATTTGTTAATTTAAACAAAACTTAACCCATCAAAAAAAAAAAATTTAATTTGGTTTTCTCTTTTTAACACCGGTTTATCACACATGCAGTCATTATAGTGAAGCCACGTAAAAACAAATTGTGTCTATCAATTTGCCATTGTTTTCTCATAAAAAAAAGCAAATTGGATGAGAAATGGTGCTTTGGAAAGCGAATAACATAAATAGCGGACTACTACACGTATTTGTGTATGAGTCTAAGCTTTATATTTGTCAGACAAAAATTCTGTAAATTATTGATCAACCATTCAGAAAAAAAGTTGAGTTTGGTTTAAAGGCGGCACGGCACATTTTCAGAAAATATGAAATTCTTCAATTTGCACTCAATTGAAGAATAGAACCTATTTTTACCCTAAAAATAACATACCCAAATAAGAGAGGGACCTTAATAAGAAGCTAGAGACAGCAAGGGTACTTTGGCTAACTTTTAAGTTTGCCGAACTTTAATCAACAAAATGTGTCTATCGGCTGGTAGTAAAACGCTATTGGCATCAGCTGCATTATCCGCATAATTGCTTAAGTGCTAACTTGCATACGTGCATAATATGCATAAGTGCATAGTCTGCATAACCTGCAAAGTGCATAATCTGCATAAGCTGCATATTGCAAATCTTCAGAAGTTGCATAGGTGGCATAAGCTACATAATTACATAAGCTTGTATAGGCATAATCTGCATATTGCATACGTTGCATAAGCTGCATAACCCGAATAAGCTGCAGGCAGTGGCATAAGCTTCATATGGCTATTGCATAAGTGCATAACTTGCATAAGTGCATAAGCTGCAAGTGCATAATCTTACACAATTGCATACGTACATAAGCTGCATACCTTGCATAAGTGCATAAGAAGCATAAGTGCATAATCTGCACAATTGCATAAGCTGCATAATCTGCATAATTGCATAAGCTGCATAGTCTGCATAATTTTAAAACAAAGTTGACACTTTGGATGGTTCCCAGATTGTTTCTTGGTGGTTTCCAGTGTTTCCTGTCCCATTGTATTTCAGTGGCATTGTACATGTGTGTTTCAATGGTTGATGGACATTGCCCGGACCCCGATTCAGCTACTTTGGTTCAAAATGAAAAGTGGACCTTTTGGATGGTTTCCGAAAGGTTTCTGGATGGTTTCAGGTGCCATGTGTTTTGATGGTTGATGGTTTATTTTTATCTAAAATGGTAAAAAAAAATAATAATTTTAAAATAGAAGTTGACACTTTGGAAGGTTCCCGGATGCTTTCTGGGTGGGTCCCGGTGTTTTCGGTTCCTTTGTGTTTCAAGGCTTGATGAGCATTGCCTGGACCCCGATTCAGCTACTTTGGTTCAAAATGGTCAAATAATGATTTTTAAACAAAAGTGGTCACTTTGGATGGTTCCAAGATGGTTTGTGGATGTTTCTCGGCTCCTTTGTGTTTCAATGGTTGATGAGCATTGCCTAACTTATGTGTCATTGATCTTATGCAGCTTATGCAATTATTAGACTTATGCAACTTGTGCAGCTTATGCAACTTATGCATCTTATGCAGTTTATGGATCTTATGCACTTATGCAATTATGCATCTTATGCACTTATGCAATTATGCAGCTTATGCAGATTATGCACTTATGCCCTTATGCAGCTAATGCACAGCTTATGCAGGGTATGCGGCTTATGCACTTATACCGATTATGCAGCTTATGCAGATTATGCTGTACCTATGCACTTATACAGCTTATGCACTTATGCAGCTTATGCGGGTTATGCAGCTTATGCGGAATTTGCACTTATGCAGCTTATGCAGATTATGCGCTTATGCAGCTTATGCAGATTATGCACTTATGCAGATTATGCACTTATGCAACTTATGCAATTATGCAGATTATGCAGATTATGCAATTATGCGTTTTACACCAGCCGATGTGCCTATACATGAATATCATAGACTCGTACTCATTGATATTAAAACCACAAAGGTCAAAGACCGGTCAAACAAGTAAAGGCGCATGCCGTGAGAATCAACTCTGATGTGTGTTTTCTTGTGTTACACGCCATTTCCGCGTCGTATTCAGCATACATAATTTGGTCTTAATCATTTCAGGTGAGTGCTAATGTATATAAAACCTTGCAAAAACACCAATTTTGAAAAATATAGAGGGGCACTATTTTTTAAAAGTGCCAATGTCTCTTTTTAAAGGGACATAATGGCATTAAAAAAAATGACATAATGAAAAGGATCCATACTGAAATCACTTCCACGAGTTTGAAAACAATTTGGATGTTTACATTATGTAAAAACAGTAAAAACAGGAAGAGTCCAGCCGGGAGATCCATGGGGTGGCAGTTTGTGGCAATTTTTGGAACAGAAAAGCAAGGTGTTCACATGCCTGACAGAATTTACAGTGTATCTATAGCATGTTTTGCAACACAATTCAAAAGTATTCAGACCGGTGTAGAAGTAACCATTGTCCGGCGTACTCATAGTCCGGGAACAATGGTGAACAATAGGGCAATCGATTCAGTTGACTCTTTACGCAACATTAGTTTCACGCTTTATTCCGTTATCGTCTATGGAGCCCCGGACTATGGCTCCCATTGGACTATATCTGCTTTCACACCGGTGTGAAAGCAGACGATAACGGAATAAAAGCGTGAAACTAATGTTGCGTGAAGAGTCAACTGAATCGATTGCCCTATTGTTCACCATTGTTCCCGGACTATGAGTACGCCGGACAATAATTACTTCTACACCGGGATTCAAGCATTGTACTTTAGGCTTGTAGTAAGATATTGATCTGGCAAGTGAAAAATGGATTAGCCGGGATTAGCACATATACAATAGCAATGGTCTGTGAGCTGATGACAACATACTTTTCAAGTTTGGTAAATGCTGGCAGTAATGTCAGGATCCTTGTTCTAGAAATTGCCACAAACTGCCACCTCCCCCCCCCCAACTCTTCCTGTTTTTACTGTTTTTACAGAATGTAAACATCCAAATTGTTTTCAAACTCGTGGAAGTGATTTCAGTAAGGGTCCTTTTCATTATGTCCATTTTTTTCATGCCATTATGTCCCTTTAAAACTGCCATTTTGACTATTTAATGTGGTTATTAATTCCTATATTTTGCTCAAAAATTGCCCATATTTGAAAAAAAGGTTTTCTCACCACAATTTACAATACAATAATGCAAAATCCTAAAGGCTTCTACATAAATTTTATTGAGGGCCTTGTTTGTTTACATCCTGACGAAAATGACTACAGTGGCATTATTAAAATTAAAAAACAATTTTCTTTCCAGTACGTTTCCCAATAAAAAGCGAATGCGTTTTATTTTCCATTAATAAATGTTATGACAGGCGAATATCGCTAATTTTTGTTGCACATAAACGTAACACGATAACACTTAAAGGGGCGTGTTCCGATCGTCTTTGGGACCCCCGTTTTACCCGGAGTGTCGTATCGAATTATTTTTATTTTGATTATCAGATGAAAGGCCGTATTTTTTTTCATTGTCGTCCGGAAATTTGAGCCTCGAATCCATTTCATCCCCAAGATCTAAACAAAAAAACCGCCGTTTTAGTGGGTAACCACTTTATTAGCACAGTATTGAACGGGCTTTGTTTAAAAATGATTATTGCGTCTTACCATAAAACCGCAAGTTTGTTTCGAACGGTTACTGATGGGGTGTGTATGCTGCAAGTGCCAGGCTCTATATCAAGCTAGAGAACACAATACACATTAAATCGGCACAACCACCTTTAAGTGACCAAGGGGTTTTCACTCACGTTGGTGGCCGGGGGGACATGGGACCCCCTAGGAAACCAAGTGCCACGAAGGAATTTTGCCACGAACTTTTTTACCAATGTGAAGGGGTCATAAGACACCCCAACCAGCCAATTAAAAAAATGAAAATTAGTGTTATTTGGGACGCAAATTAGGGGCAAAACAGGTTTCAAAACATGCGAAAATTGAAAAAAAGAACCCGGAAATTTCAAATGAGCCTTGCGCTTAAATCAAAACTTTGAAACTTATTTATGTGTATCTATTCTAGAAAGACCCAAAAAAATATAATATTTAACACAAAAACCTGCAGTTTTAGGGAATACCTGTATTTTAACGGGTGATGCAAAATACAGTAATGTTTCCATAGACTTTATAAATAACGGTTTAGCAACCCGTCAATGACGAAATCCAGTTGTTTTCGCACATAAAGGGTTACTATTTTTATGTTACTAATAATTGTTTACTTAAATGTATGTGTGGACACATAATGCAGCAAAAAAATTAGCTTTGGTTCTTTGATAATTAAAATATTCTCAGATAACTTCCGTTAGTGCCCAGGGGGGGGGTATTTTTTGTTGGTATGAAAAGAAGCACATTTTAAAGTCAGACAATTACAAAAAATTTCGGCGCCAAAAATCCCACGGGTAAAGCAGCCAGCGGGAAAACAAATATTTTGGGAGAGTCATAGAACCCCCCCCCACTCCCCAATACAGATTTGATTTGTACCATAAAGAGCTATGGTCCTCCTCTGTCCTTTGATACCAAAATGGTACTAAAACCTGATGTCCTAAAATCCTCAAGGCAGCCAAAACCCCCATTAAAATTCACACAGTGTTAGAATAGATGAAAAGTCAATTTGCACCAAACAAGTTAGGAATTTCATATTTTCTAGCGAATTTGTGACTCTAAATGATGGCCAAATTACGATTTTTTAAAATTTATTGGCCACATACCGTGTTTACGAGCCAGCAAGATCGTAAATAATCATTTAGGTAGAGCATGAATGATGAATGCTGATCGGTAATTTCCCAATTAATATTTTCTCGTATACCAGAGTAAATTTTAATTACTCACTGGATATTGAGCCCGTAGTACGTAATGCTTCCAACCAGTATCAAGTCCCTACTTTACATGCTTAAAGCTATAGAGTGTAATGGTACTTGTGCATCGGTGGTCCAGTTCCCTTCTGAAGAAGCACAATCCAATATGGCCTTTGTGTTCAACACATTGGTAATGTTGGTTAGGCTAGCAAGCAGATCTCATAGCGTTTACTAAGTGACGCACCCCTTACAAGTACATAATTTTGCTTAAAACAAATAGTCTAACATTATCAAAATCCAGTTCTACGCGGTTCTCACTTTAATATGTGCATAGTTCGTGAAACTGAATTAAATTGTCATCTCCTTTTTTTCCTGAATATCAGTGACCAAGCGATGTATACCACGTTCATGACTCCAGCAAAGAGTGCGTGCTATTATAAGTAAATCCGCCGTTATGAATAGGATGATTAGGACAACGGAATTCAGTTTCTCTGGGACTGCAAAAACCATTGTTACAAAAAGACCGTTTTAAATTTTAAAATTTTGAATTGTTTTCACCGCCGGTTTAGATTGAACTACAGCCTCATTCACGAATAAAATAAAACATGATGAACTTCTGCGGGAGGTTTAATTAACCTTGATCGTATATTTCATCATTATTAAAAAGAACACGAAGATGAGTAAAAATCATGAAAAGACGTTTTATTGGCAAGCTATGACTAACATCTTGGTGCAGAACCAACACCCATAACTTAATCATATTTAATATTTGACCTCTTTTCTATTCAATTGAAAAGTTTGTTCTGGAACGGTTCACATGCATTTCATAGACTTTTCAATAGGTGACATGATTTCGATTATTGCTAGGAATCAATAAATGCTTAGAAATGGGGTAGCGGCAAGTACGGGTTTGTTTGCCACCAAGATGTTATTGTCACAGTTTTGCAAAACAATTTTTGATCTCATTAGCTTGGTTCACCTTATTTTCCCGTTCGAATAAAGGATGAAATATAGGGTCCAAAGAAAATTCAACACAAAGTAGAACCTCTAACTTTATTATCGGTGAATGAAAAGGAGGACGGGTAATTGTGTTCCACGTCATGAATAGCTTAATATAAATCGGGTGGGGATGGTTATAGGCACCTGCCAACCTTTTTCAGTTGCATGGGTAATAACAATGACTCTGCAGTTCCAGATGAAAAAAATCTGTGAAGTGTTTTGATCGTTTACATACCGAGCGGATTACTGGATATATAGTCCGACATAATTAATTTTTCGAGATGCCTGCACATACTAGAAGTGAGAACACACGTGAGAACTGATTTCTGTAATTTTACTAAGTTCTTTCGGAAGAGGGATTTAGTACCTTCCCAGGGGTGCGCACCTTTGGTCCTTATCCGAGCATCTTTTTCGCTTTGGCATCACGCCCTAGGGTACGGCGGTCCGAAAAGTGTGTAGTCTGTGTCACGACTTCGAAAGATATTATATAAATAGTACTGCGCGAGAGAGATTACGTTATCAGCCCGTCTAGCGAATGCATGCCAAATGAAAACATAAATCTAAAATATCTCGGAAAACGAAGGGGTTCATGGAGATTTTTGCATCAGAGGGTCGTTACTATGTTTTGTGTTGGATATGTATCGTATTGGGTCTGAACCTAGCGAGAAAATTGAACGTTTTTGTCGGGTACTTCCGGGTCGCAAACACGGAAAAGTTAACACGAAAATCGCCCTACGGGCCGCATCCTTTTTCCCCACAATGCCTTTCGGTAATTTTCCAGTATTTGCTATATTTTCAAATGCTGACGCCAATTTTTTTTCAATTTTAGAAAAAGGATATAGGTACTTACCGGACCGCCGTAATGTGGGGTGTGATGCTGTTGCAATCCCAAACAAAATATTTCTACTTGATACGTTTTTCCATATGTTCTCAATGTACAAAACATGTTTAAAGTTCCCTTTGTTGTTTTGGAGGACTCAGTGACAAAGGATGTCTTTCAAAGAGGTGGGTTAGGGCTTTTCCTCTAGCCTACTAGAACCGTGGTACCCTGACTGCAGAACTCAGTACACACTGCATCATAGTTGAGACTACTGTGCCCCACAGCAGCCGACAACATCCCACTGAGCTATTGTTATGAGTGTCATTTGTTCAAATGAGGTCTCTTCAACAGACTTAGTAGGCGTCTGTGGAAATTTGCTATTCGGGTTTAATTATAAAGTTTTAAAACAAAAAATATGTGACCGGTTAGAAGTTATTCTGTTGAACGGTTTCGGGTGGTATAAAAGTGACCATTTAGACAAAAAATTTCTTCACCACGGTCATCATTTCTTGGGAAAATGCGGAAGAGTAGTAAATGTCCGTGTTTTTTGAAATGGCGGGCAGTGGTGACCTGATGTTGGTGTAATCCATGCACAGCGGGAGTTTGCTTGCTGTGCTGTGACTGTGCCACATGACATTTGGATTGCATTGTTGCGGATGGGTAATGGCAACTACACTGTAATAACAGGACTAGTCCAGTTAGTCCAACTTGTTTATTTGTACTTTATAGGCCTCCATAGAGACAGGCCTAGTCTACTAGGCCTACTGTCATTCTTTCTGATCGATTCTGTGGCTGTGATCATCTTGATTTAAATAAAATTTAATCTACTTTAAGCTTTCTACTTATATATTCATGTCTACTAAATAATAAATTTGTTATTCCCTGTTTGTTCTCACGCAATACGAAAAATATCTATTGTTTGTTTCCAATATCACATTCGGATCTCGCCTCATGTGATATTGGAAACAAACCATAGGCCTAGATATTGCGTATCCGTATTGCGTGAACAAACAGGCCCTGGGGATAACTAATAATATCCATTATTCATCCAATATCTGGCATTTCAGTACCTGCCTTGATTTATGTCCAAGCTTTGAATACCTATTGAGAACAAATCGAGTGGTTTCATGGAAAACCGAAACTACATCAACCATTAAAAAACATCTGGTCCGACGATGCACTACAGGGTCTTTAATAAAAAAAAACATTATGGAGTTTTTATTTTCAACGGAACACTCCCTCTTCTTTTTTATAATTAAGCAACTCTTTCTGTACAAATTATAGTAAATTTTAAAAACTTCAGAGGGCACAAGCAACATTTAAATTTTACACATAAAGTCAATAGTCTATTTTATCTGAGACCGAGGGTTACACGTTCATGAAACTTGGTGGGTGGGTGCCCCTTGACCTTCCGAAGACCGAGTTTGTATTAATAAGTAGATCAAAGGTCATCGGGGGTCAATCAAGGTCAAAGGAGGCCAAATGGGGTAAACGTTGGTGTATGGACATGAAACTTGGAGGGTGGGGTTGATTGTTGATGCCGAAAATTTTAAAGGTCACGACAAGGTCATCAAGCATTCAAGGTCAAAGGAAACGCAAAATCCGAGAACCGCGAAACCAGGTGATCGCGAAACCCTTCAAACCCGGGGACCGCCTAGTTTATTTATAGATACTCCAAGCAACTCATAACTATCCAAAAGTATTACGTTGTTAATAAAAAAAATATTAAGTTAAAGTCTGACTCAGAGATTTCAAAATATTATTTTTTGGTGTAATAATGAAAAATAGTCAACTAGAACTAAAGATAGTAACCTAAAAAGCACAATTCCGAAATTTGAGATGAATCGGATTTTTTCGTTTTGATGCAGTAAACATTTATGTGTAGCATTACGTCCCATAGGATACTGTGTATAACAAAAATTCCGGATCCGGAATTTTATAACAAAGTTGTGATTTTCTATATGAAGAAATTCGATTTAAGCTTAGCAATTTCACACAGTGATTAGTATATGGACAAGCATTATGTACATGCAAAAAACACGATTTTTTTGGAAATTGAGGGCGCCCTCCTCAGGAAATCTCTGAGTCGGCCTTTAATGGCTGGTGTTAAATGTATTTTTTATTTGTGTCCCTTCATTCAAAGTTTTCGACGATTCTATTCATAGTGCCAGAAAGTTGTATTTTGACCTAAACAAAATTGCAACAGAAACAATTTTTGTACTATCATACTTCTAAATTGTCACAG
>JAMKCH010031902.1:0-16038 GCA_023653785.1 Ophioderma brevispina | reverse complement strand
GAAGTACAGACCCATGCTGGAAATGCCTTTAGTCTTGACACCATAACTTGTATATACATACATTTTTCTTTGTTAACACACGACCATGAGACATCTGTCTGAAAATCGGATACTCAGTGATCGTTAGTGAGGGTATACCGTGAAACTTTTCCTTTCCAGAGGTCTATATTTTGAAATTTATTACACGCTTTCCTGTAATGAGATTGAGCACACCTAATTCCAAAGTCAATTTAAAGCTATGTAGTTTACATTTCAAATCAAATATAAATTGTATTATGTAAAATATACCGTTCTGATGCAATCCGCTAGAAAGCGAAGGACACCTTTCTGACCTAACACTTATAGATAATATCTATCGCTCCTCTATCAACCCTGGCTTGATAGCTTAGTTGGTAAGAGCGCCGTTCTGGTAATACGAAGGTCACCGTTTCGAATTCGGCCAAAGGCACATTGTTTTTCAACACTCATGTGCGCTGCACGCACTGGCCATCTCCAGGGAAAGATTAATAAAAATACATCCTTTTCTACCTGGAGAACTATGCAGTTAAAATTTCAAGTGTATAGTATCGTTAAAATGTAAAGCTTTTCTAACCTGTTCCATAGCATTTTCAATTATTTTTCCTTCCAAAGAGTTGTCTGCTATTGAAAAACAAATCCTGGGTGTCTGACAGGTCACTTAAGTTATTTGCATGTTCCCAATTGACTGCTTTCACTTGTCTTTACCTTAGGCCTAAAAAAAGATTTGTTTGCCCTTTTCCGACCGACCCAAAAAATCGGAAATCATGGGTCGCTTTTTTTTTTCTTTCTTTTTTTTCTTTTTTTTTAAATTTCGGATTTAGAAGGAAAAAAATTAAAATACAAATTAAACTACCCCAAAATGAATTTTAAACCAATATTTTGTAATACAACCCCCCCCCCCACCTAAAAAACAAAGCTCGGGGTAAACCAATTCCAAGCATTCTCCGGTAGTATGATGCACATTTTGATATGAACGGCAAACTAGAAAACACTTCCTAGAAAGGAGTAAATTTCGTAAAAAACGTATCGCTTTCATGATACAAAACATTAAAATACTGTACCTACAATTGTCGGACAAAAGCCTTCAGACTTTATTACTGGACAAAATGTTATCGAACATAAATTAATATAATTATATAATTAATCAGGGCACGTATTAGTATTATTGACAACAATATTGACCTTAGCCACGTCTTTTTTGTAGACATGACTTCCGGGTCAAGACAAAATGAGGTGTCAAATTGTTATAGAATTTTGAATGGAAAACGTTACGTTTAGAACAATTTAACGTACGGTTCAGTTCAGAATATCATTTCACAGAAAGTTTCTGTGCACATTTCAAGCATTTTATTCCATATTTTCTGATTTCGGTACAAAATACGCACGCAGTCTGAGCTAGTCTGAGCATTAGTGCACGGTCCCAATACTAGAAATGCGCTATTCTGGAACGGTAGAGTAGCTGAATTCGACCACCATCGATAGGTGTGTGCTTTGTACATGGCATGGCGACTCGGCAAAAGGATGGGTTTGCAATTTCTGATATAAAGGGTGTTTTCATAAAAATAATGGGTTAAAAATAAAAAGGGTGGGTTTCAAACACCACTGCCAACTATGTCAATGCACATTAACTTGCTCTGTGTATGTTTAGCGTGTTGGAAGTGGAATGGAAATATCCAAACATGGTATTGAAAATTAATCTGAATCGGCTTCCGATTAGCCCGATCAGTTCATCAAATGATCGGCTATCGGTGTTTTCAGAATCAAAGGTGATCGATCCATCCCTACCAAAAAGTGTCAAAAATAAATATCATGAGTTAATTTAATGAGGCTGGTCAAAACAAACATCAAATTTGATATTTTTGACACATTGTTAGATATTATTTTTAATATCGTCCATGAAATACGTGGTACAATACTGTCAAATTTGGGTGTGATTTAAAGATGGCATCTGACAGCTACGCTAAGCGTTTCACAGCAAAATACGGTGCTTACGTTGTATTTTACCACGTCGCATCTGTCAATTTGGATGCGACATTTGATAGTTTGTACCAAAACTTACTATACAAAGTATTCCGTGCTACAGTTGGAAAAGGTATTGGTTGCTGCACTACCAAATGGCCCTTGGCAGAATGTTGGTCGCAGTGAATCAATGTCCACCAGACACTTATTTTGTTGTTTTGAAAGAAATTAAACTTGTTTAGATAACATAAAATGTGATGCCATTGCATTTCTCCTGTGTCTTGTATTTAAAAAAAAAAATCGACCAACCGACCCTCCCGATTTTCAGCCCAAAAGGCAAACAAACATATTTTTTAGGCCTTATTTAAATTTTGTTGTCATTGAAAGAGGGTTAACAGTGCCACATGCAGAAAGAAAAAAAACACCCCAGTACCATTGACACAAACCGGTTATTGAACTTACGACATTACAATGTTTTTCAACATTTACTCACCAACAAGCAGTATATCCCTAGAGGAAAATGACTACCAACTTGACGATAACCATAAAAAAGTGGTAGCGTTATTTTTGTTGTTAGATCTAGGGGCAATTTCCCCCTAAAACAAGGCAAGGGTCCGCCCCGTGATTTCTGAAAAGTGTATAAGATGCGGTTAAGGGACGTTAGGGATATAGGCCATGTTTTACCATCCTGTGTTTTGCCTTATCTCCCATGAAATGAATTTAGTGAAAATGATTTTAAATGGAATTTCTTGGCAAATTATTTGTCTTATCTCATAAGGTACCTCTTTGTGAATTTCTGGCAAATTCAAGGACGAAGATCATCAATTTTCTGTATTTTGTCAAAAATAACAAAACACCCTATTGAATACATGTACAGAATAGCCCATATTCGCTTAAGGGGTTCCATTGTTTTAGCGCAGTGAAGCTGAACGATTGCTAACAGCTACCGAGACATAGGCAATTCTGGCCAGAACCTGCCCTTGATTTAAAGACATAATGCCTCAACTCTAGGCTGTTTTTCAAAGAAACTGTAACCCGATGTCGTCTGGTCTGTCCACAAAAGTGTGATGACTGCATGTCACCACATGCCAATCTTGACCGCTAAAATCTTTGGTATGAGAGGCCCAGGAGATTGCCTAGCACGGGTCTCGGAAATGTGTCTTGGCTTACCGGGGTCCCCAAAAACTTTGACAGAGAATGCTTTCCTTCAAAGGGAACATTCTAAGACTAGATAGAAACCTCTGCTTGTCACGAAGCTAATATATATGCTTCGATCGCTTTAAAATGATAGGTTTACAATATTAAAAAACCGATTCTCTTACTAATATAAGCACCAAAAGAGTCATTTTGAAGCTATTAAGAGTGTTTATTATTATTATAATTCGTCGGGTGTATTACATAGTGACGGATGTTGAATTTTATCATTTTTACGAAATTAAGGGAAATGGTACTTAATATCAAAATCTTCAACCATGCCAAGTGCCGAACCTTGCAAGTACTTCATTAATTAATAATCTTAATTACAAATTTGGTAATTTTGACGTATGTTACATAACATAGGTTTTGATGCATTACCTCTGTCAAAGAAGTGTATTATATGATTTCACAGCTGGGCTTTTTAAATACTTTGTTTGTAAAGATATAATTCTTCAATTTATAACTGACACAAGCAAAATATGAAATTAATTTATAAATATTACTGTTACTAGAAATTATATTATATCTACAGTTTAAAGCGGTGAATCTCGGCAATCCACTCAACATCCGTCATTATGTAATAACCAAATTGAGCGGATTCGCGATGACGGACGTTGGATTGACGGATGTTCGGAAAACGCCGATAGGTGTATTCCATAATGACGGATGCTGAATAACGCTTTAGTATAGGGAAAATTCAACATCCGTCACTATGTCATGAAGATAATCGCCGATTTGCGTAATTTTTGGTGTGACGGATATGGTGGTTAACTTTTCCAATGTATTACATCCATTTTGTAAAGTAAAAATTCATGAATATTAGCTAAAATAAATTTCGAGTTGTTAATTTCGTTTCGTAATCGGATTTGATTGTTTGAATCGTATGTGGGCATGTGTACGGACCCTCTAGATTTCGCGATTTTTCAAACGCGATTTTCTCAGAAACAAACATTCGTATTTTGTTTAACATCCGGCACTATGTAATACACCCGACGAATTATGTTGAAGTGATTTCTTTTCTTTGTTAAATGAAACAGATAAAATCGTTAGGTGAAACTAAATTATTAGTTCAACAAGGAACATCATGGTGATACAGCGTTAAACTACTACACTACGCATACAGATTATAAAAGAACCCTCGGGACATTATCGTGGGTATTCGTTTCAGCATTGTCAAGCAGAGACTTGGAAGCAAGGAATAACAAGGGAACAAATGCAGGCAAGATAAAAATAGTTACAAATCCGACGTTCTTAAAGAACGATCAACTTTGAGAAGGCTGAGATTTACAATTATGACTGCGACAGGGTGAAGTGTCTTGCCAATGGGGACAACTTCTACGAAGATAAAACTTCACATGAACAAGCTTTATCTCGCAGCGACAACTTGTGAAGTAAGTCGGGCGAGCGCCAACGTGCAGCCGACATGATTATGTCTTTTCTGGTCAAATTCAGAGTTTTGTGATTAAAACCAAACTTGTTTTAATACGTAGTGTCTATATATCAATATAATATAAAATGGTCATAGATTCTTAATTTTACATGCGCTGTTGGTAAATGTTTGTAATTTTAGAAATTTGACAAATTTTCTTTGCTTCAAATGGACATAGTTGTCGATTTGTTTTAAACCTGAAGGAACACTGGATAAGCGTTTTCAGCTGAAAATGTGTTTTTTAACGATTCGAATTTTTTTTAAACACATCCATAAAATACGGTATTTTATACCAACAGTTAAGTTAGATGATTCATCCAGGCTGCTAATAAGAAACCCTTAAAATATACAAACAGTGTTAAATTACATTAAATGATGGTTTGGTCTCCGATTATTTTTTAGAATATTTCATTGCAAAGTCTAATCTCCATTGTTCTTTTTATGTTGAAAATATTTTAACAATTGTTCTATATCACGTTACAAAGACAGAAGAAACACAGTTGATTGTTAAAAGAAACATTTGTTTCTTCTTGTCTTAAAAGCAAGTAAAATTTGATGACAAGAAGAAACAACACTGATAGGTTACCGGCCAGGTGCGGCGCTTAGTTGCCAACTCGTTCCGAAAGGGCAGGTTCCCGGTAGTGCAAACATAAATGTCCCGCTAGAGTAGGGGCAAAAGCGTGAAAAAATATCCGAGAGAGCACTCTTCCCTTCCCCTCCCCGGCTACATGGGCACAAGTAATTTTGTTCCTGGTCCGTAATGGATTCGTCAATAAAAAAAAGTACACTTTCAACAAGTGCTTGAAAATTATAGTGCTTCTATATGTTGGACTAATTCCAGGTCATAGTTCTATCGAACATGATGTGGTCCGGGGGGGGGGGGGGGGGTGGTTTGGCATGCTCAGGCGTTAAGAGCCTGGGTCAGATGGCGAACCCCTTTAAGTGTTGGCTTTAAACGTGCGGGACTCTGTTGGCTGAAAAAATTGATTTGTGACATTTTATAGTCAAATTCTGGAAAATTTGTATTTTTTTAACATTTACATCACTTTAACCTTCAATTATGAGGATGGGAAGTGGGTATTCAGCCCCCACTAATTTTTTTAAAGCCAAACAAAATACTAAAACACCAATCAGTGAACACCTAGTCCACAGAGTAAAACAACAACAACAACAACAGCGACACTGACGACAAAATCCTACTGAATAAGACGGTGCAATGCTGTATCTTTCAATCAAACATGCGTGGATTTGGGTGGGTGACATCTTTGATAAATGCCTGATATGTTAAGGCTCCTCTAAGACTCTGCTAATAGTAATTGCCTGTAATAAATGATGTAAACGAAGACTGGCAACAACTTTCCAACATAAATACCACATTCGTCATTGATGAAGCAATCGACATGGTATTCTCTCTCATCTAGGATTAGGGGATTTTACGAGAGGAGCACGGATTTGGATTCTATCGCGAAATGTACATTATTAAAAAGAGCGTATCTTAAAGACACTATCAGTGATTTGAAAAATATTTGAAATGTGCAGGAATAGCTTCAAAGTGAAGGATACGTCTGAGAATTCTCATAGTAGTTTTCTTTTAGCGGGTAGAATTGACAGAAAAGGAAGAAAACGGCAGTGTTCCAAGATACGATTCTCCATTCAATTACGTGTTGTAGTAAGTGTCCGAACGTAGAGTAAGCCTAACATCTCCGATTCTGTCCTTATTAGGTTGCTTCCGGTCTTATCATTTGCAGGGTATGTTAGGATACCTGTACTGTTACATACATGTAAAAAATCAGATTTTTGATGATTTTTTCGATTTGCTGATTTAGCAAATCACTGATAGTGTCTAATGAAAAAGTTGCATGTGTTGCTTCTTTCAACATATTTAAAAATTATTGAGTATATAGAAGTTATATTATGCATTGCGGAATCGTTGCAATACTTAAGTAGTAATTCTTTATTGATAACCAATTCAAAATCAAACATATTCTGCCAATAATTTGCTCTTTCATTCCATTCTACAGTCGCTGTCATAATTTCTCAGGCAAGCCGTACGCGAATAGTGTATTATGCAAATTCAGTCGCGGTATAGCGCACCCCTTTTGAGCATGTTGACCTATTCTCTATACAATGCAGACCAATCCTTCGGGGGACAATGGTCTACTTCGGGCAATCATTGAGGGATGCCAATTAGGAGGAATGAAACATGAAGATTGAAGGTTTTGTTGAAGGGGGTTGAAGGCTTGAAAACGGCATCATTTCATTGTATCTAAAATGGATTTTATTTTTAAATCCATATCCTCTCATACTATTCATCATGAGGTGAAAGGACCGTGCCAAATACAGCATTCATGCTCCCATAACCTGGTAGGTCGTAGCAGCGCCACTAATGACATCTTGATAGTGTCCCTCCGCCTTCTGCGATCCTCCCCGGTCCTCTGGGTGGTTGTAAAATCCAGACCTAGATGCTATCTCTTCTCTTGCCGGCCTCTTAAACATCCATTGGGCAGGCAGAGTCCATTGGTATTATAGTACGCCTTACATAATTGTTATCACCTGTAAAATTGAGATATCCAACCATTTGCAGATCTTTTTACCCAATTTATGTACTAACTACTGATTTTATGTATTGTATTGATTTTAAATTCGTCCCATTCATACATCAGACTTTTGAATGTATTTTCAGGCAACAATCGGCAACGCATGGGCAATCAATTTCAATAACACTCTATTCATATTGGAGCTAAAGTAAGAGCGAAACAGACAAACGAACAAAACACCACCACCAACAGCAACAAAAGCAATGCTCACAACAATAGTCTAAATTAGTACATTCGATCTCCGCGCCCCTCAGTCTTTCCTTAAAGCACATTTTTCCGGACCTGTGCTAGGCAATGTCCTAGGCCTCTCACACCAAGGATTTTAGCGGTAAAGATTCGCCTGTGGTGACATGCAACCAGCAAACTTTTGGGGGGCAGACCAGACGATATCGGGTTACAGTTTCATTGAAAGACAGCCTAGAGGCGAGCCATCATGTCTAGAAATCAGTGCCGGCTTACTGCCTATGTCTCGATAGCTCTTAGCAATGGCTTAGCTTCAATGCGCTAAAACAATGAAACCGCTAAAGCGAATCTGGCTAGAAGTAGCCACGAGTTCAAAGTGTTTTAATTAACTCATGTGGTGATCCATGATCATTATCGGTGCAGAAACAATCCCCTCAAATTGAGGGGTTTACTTGTATAACATTGCAATGAATTTTCTGTTTTTGTAATTATAGTTGTAGACGACTAGAAATTATCCGCGTTAATAAGTTTCCCACAACCTTTACCAAGATTGTAAAAAAAGGAAAAACTTGGATTTCAGTTTGTTTCACTAAGCTTGGCGATCACACAGTATTTAATTCAAAATTATGTTGGCCGAATCTGCCAGCATGCATGACTTACATATAGCGTTTACCTTTAAAATTCTACGTGACAACTTACAAATATCATTTTATATGGGAGCGGTCATGTCTTCTGACGACTAGCAATTAAAGCTACTGATACAAATTGTTATCCGAGTGAAATACTAAGCAAACGGCCGAAAGTAAACACTCAAATTTAAATGTAATTCGCAACAGTCATTACATTCAAAGAATGCCCTGCACATATTTTTTATTTTCATTACACTATAGAATTAAAAGAAAGGCAGAAAACACATGCCGTAGCTTTTTACTATGTGATTTTAAGATCTTTCATAAAAGCACTATGCATTCAGTTTATACATATGCAAATACGTCAAGTACAGGGTGTCCAAAAAGTTGTATAAGCAGATATTGTCTAATTTCAGCTTCATAATATGAGTGGGAAAACCAAACAGCGTGTATTCATATACGTTGCGCACAAAAAGTGATCTCGGAATATTTCGATCAGTATGTGCCGAAGTTCAATAATTTTGAAAGTTTTCAAGATATGACTTCTGTTGCCTAGGGTATTTGCTATTCATTTAAAACCTTATTGTAAAAAACGTGTAAAATGTCTGAGATAGAACGCCTGAAAGATGTAAAACCCTTAAACCAAAGTTGCATTTGTTTTCGTTTATGTGGTTACAGTGACGCTATAAATGACGTCAGGTCACAAGAAACAAACAATCACGAACAACGTGATTTTCCCAAACACAATTTGCCAATGTGAAGCTAAATATGTCTGTAGTTAAATACAAACATTTCTAGTATTTGCATGCTTGAGATGGCAACAGGTGAAAACAACATATGGTATTTACCACTTAATTCTCCATGAAGAATAGGATGGGGGGTTGCTACTACCCCCCACTAGGACTAATCTATTAAAGACTTGGGACTAGAGGAACCTACCCCGGGAAAGGTGCTACCGCTGCGGTTGTTTTCGCCAAACCTAAGAGAAAGATTGACGCTTTATAGGTGCAACCGCTTAGCGTTTTTACGCACCGAGGGAACCAAGACAGTTGGAAGGACGAGGGCTAAACCTCTAAGGACTGCTTCAAATATTCTTATTCAGAGGAACTGCATAATCAGCCATCAAACATTGAAACTCCAAATAATCAATGCACAACACATCAAGAATCTAAATAGCACCCATGCGTACACATTCCCGGTTCATCTTACTCCATTAAGCGTGTTGAATGGACTCGTTCAGAGCAGATCAGATCGAGATAATAATTATATCTTTAAATGACAAAAAAAATAATAAGATTAAGAAACATATAGCACAAGAATTACTTTATGAATCCGCCGTGCAAATCTATAATTAATTTCTTTGCCAGATTAATTAAAATGAAGAATTTGGTTATTTCCTTTTACTAACCAACAATAGTGTCTTCTTTAAACACAAATATTGCAAGACATAGCCCATAAACCAGTCCCCACCAGTTCTTATTTTTGACCAAATTCGGACTAAATATCTGCTTCAACATGTTGCAACGCCTTAAGAGGTGCATTTCTTTCTACCGCTTGCTTTCTTGACATCAGCTTCGTAGCAGTCGGAAGTATTAATTGCAAATCTTATTCAGACTGTCGTTTAAAGTGCATCATTTTAAATTAGATTAAATGATGAAAACCTTTTGGTCACAGGCAACGTAGTCGGCAAGCTTAAACCAATCATTCTAAACATATTCGTGTTCGCCCCTCGGCACTTCTGTGCGTTAGGGAAATCGGGGAAATATACGCCACCGGAGGACCACAGTTCTTGCATTAAAGACATTTAAGAGCTTAAATCGAATTGTTGCTCTTATGAATTTTTATGGGTATCGTTCTTTCGTTGTGATTTCCTGCCTTTCTGTTTTAAAATATATCAATTCATTTTTCTGCTGCAAATGTATACGCATTAAGAAATACAATACAAAATCGATTCAACAATAATCCACGTTATGAAAAGCAGGCCCTTGAATCGACTTTACGCCCGTTATTGAAACAGGCTCTTTATTGTGCACAGTATATTGTCCTTCCAGCTACCAGAATTATTCGTTTCCACTCATATCAGATACATATATACATGAATCCCCTTCAAGTCTACAAACAAGTTAAATACTAGGGTTGTGTAAACATTCTTACTGACATAATGAAGCTCTAAGTTAGCTTTCGATCTTCTTTGAAGTCGTGAATTGGCTTACTAAACTTGTCATTTTTTCCTGTTTAGCTCATCGTCCAATAAAACAGCCTTAAAAATCACAGAACACCTCGATAAATTTCAAGAACTGCATGAGAGTTAAAGATTATAAAACAAGTGTAAAAATCATCGACTTATCTCAACAGTATTGGACAGGAGGGAGCGTAGTGCCCTCCTGGATGTACGGTGATTGGCTTCTTGAACTTTATTAGTTAATTATTATTCATTTACTATATTGACAAGCTAACGAGAAAGGTCGTTACGAAAATGGAGTGCACATATAGGTGTCCTCACATTATGTTGCGTATCATCCAAAAAATAAACATTTATAAAGCGCCTTTTCCACAGGATACAAAGCGCGTAAACAAAAAGAGAGAAGATGCGAGACAATAGAAAGCTAACCTAAGAAAAACAATTATGAAACTAATAATTTTGAGCAGAGATTTGAATTTGTCAACTGCTGGAGCACTGCGGATGTGAATGGGGAGATTATTCCATAGTTTGGAACCAGCCACTGAGAAGATCCTGTCCCCAGCACATATATATGCCTGTCCTAGGAATTTGGAGGTTCAACCCATGACCAGAGCAGGTGGTAACTGAGCCAGGGCGGGCTCTATTCGTCACCAGACAGTCGCTTATGTACCGGGGACAAAGCCCATTCAGTACTTTATACACAGTGAGAAGAGTCTTAAATCGTATACGATCCTCAATAGGCAACCAGTGCAACTCATAAAATAAAGGAGTGATATGACAGGATCTGGGTTTTTTGGTACACCAACCGAGCACATTTGTTTTGTAGCATTTGTAAACGATTGGGTGACTTTTTTGAAACACCATTAAACAGAAGGTTGCAATAATCCAAGCGTGGAAGAAAGAGATATAGAAGGAATCACATCGACCCACTTGACGTTTGAACGATCTATCTGCCGCCCCATAATTGCAAGTGTTATTCATATTCTCTCTAGTGGCCCTTCCGAGGATAATCCTATTCAGATTTTCTCGCTCGAGAAAATTCTCAGTTCGTTGTTGTTTCTTCATTGCGTAAAGATTCCGGGTCATCGGGAATCAGCGCGCAATGAATGCTGCGAAGTAAATACTCAAACATTATGGCGGCTTCCATGGAAACCGATCAACACGTCCGGGGGGGGGGGTTCTTGGATTTTGGTCGGGAACCCATGCTCGTTCCGAAAAAAGAGGGTCTAGCTGCAAATGCGGGACTACAGCTAGGGGTATCAAATTCAAATTAATCAAGTTGTAGTCCCGCTGG
Source organism: Ophioderma brevispina (assembly GCA_023653785.1). Taxonomy (NCBI): domain Eukaryota; kingdom Metazoa; phylum Echinodermata; class Ophiuroidea; order Amphilepidida; family Ophiodermatidae; genus Ophioderma; species Ophioderma brevispina. The sequence goes on along the minus strand of JAMKCH010031902.1, from coordinate 4,550 downwards.
GGGTACAAATGCAGTTGTGATTGTGACTGGTTCAATGATGCAAATAGGAAAAATTAATCCAAACATATCAGCAAAATAACCCTAAGTGTGTATTTTTTCTTGCAGTAGCACAAGTGTAATTTTTCTTGCATATTGGCTATTTTAAATGTATATTTTAAATGTAACAGGTCCCGCAAGGGGTATAATTTCACTGCAAATTACCTTCAATCTTCAATCAATTTTTATTTGTTCATCATAGAATAGGCCTACATCGAAAACAATATGATAAATTATGAAAATAATGCAGTACAGTGAAAAATTAATTGTTACAATATTAATAAAAACATTTTGCATACAAGTAAAGACTTTTATAATACATCATAAGTGGAATTTCAAAAGCGATGGGATAATACTAGTGGAAAATATATTTAAAATAGCACAGTAAGGATGTCATATTACTGCTGTACCGTTAGGTGTATATTTTCACTGAAAATTAGTTCAATTTCAACAAAGCTGGTCCAATTAGGGGCCGGGTATATTTTAACTGAAAATTGGTCCCGTTAGGGGTCACTTTCAGAACCCCTGGAAAGAGCATGGAAGCTCAACGAAAATCCAAGACGGCCAGCCGGGTCTAACGTTCAAATTTAGTCAAACTATCTCATCCTTTTTTTTCAAACTGGGCAAGGTTGGCAGTAAAGCGGAACGCATAAACGATGTACATTAACTTCTTATAACGAAAACAACAACAAATACACACCGGGACAGCGGTGTGAAAAGGAGATATGGCCCGGCAGGAACCACAGTCCTGGCTCCGTAGACGACAATCGAATAAAGCGTGAAACTAATGTTCCGTGAAGAGTCAACTGATCGTGCATAATGTCACCATTGTTCCCGGACTGGAGCCCGAAGGACATATCTCTGCCACACCGGAACATGTTGTATTGTAACATACTTTACACTTTTACGTGTTCGGCCAGGAGCTTTCCAAAAATTCTACAATAATGATGCTCGCCGATCATCATGGCGGCAGAGGGATGTTATGATCAAAGGGTCGCTGTTGAATTCCTTCCTTTTGCGGGTGAAGGGAAAACAGATTAAAAGCGAGAGGGATTAGTGACCGAAAGTTGTTAGCACAGGTATCAAAGTTTAGAATCTACGAATGCGTAGATCTTTGAATTGCCAGTTTATGGAACGGCTTAGGTTGGTGACATGTTCTGAAATATTCCATTGAAGTCAAAAGACAACACCCAGATTGCGGATAATACTGGAAGATGTTAGGATGATAAAATCCCCAAGGGGAAGACTGATACCAGTCAAACGATTGTGGTTGTTTGTAGGTGAACAATACTAAACAACTCTGCCTTGTCGGGATTGAGTTTTTGGTTTGTTGTATCGTCCAAATATTAATGTCATTGACACATGAGCACAAGTTTGAAAATGGCAAAGTGACATCATCCTGAACAGTTGGAATCAATCAGTATATAAAAACATGCAAGCAGATCAGCATAAGTGGATTTCAAATTATGTTGATGAAGAATACGGCCACTAGCATGAGTGTAAAGCACAAACCCCAAAGGGGCCTACAACAGACCCCTGGGTAAACCCAACTTAGGGTAGTGTCAGAGTAAACACCTGAAAGAGAGAATTCATCATGGTCTATTCTCCAAATAGGTCTTGAACCATGATTGTGCAGTGCCAGTAATACCAAATTCACGATCAAGAGTATGAAGGAGTATTGTGGAATCAACACTGTCAAACGCTGCACTAAGGTCTAACACGACAAGGAAGCTGGTTTTGTTGTTGTCAAGAGCACGAAGGAAATCATTCTGAACACATGATTAAGCGGTCTCAGTGCTATGTTTTAAAACAATAAGTATACACAACACATATAAAATCTCACTTGCATTATAAAAAAAAAGGGAGTTGCGCACCAAAGTTGTGATACACTAACCGAGGCACACATGAACCTAAATATTTAACACAGACTAAATAGGGGGCTTCATATCCCTCTTAGTATTATTAGTCCCATGATATATATTGGTATGAAAACACCTAAGTATTGACATGTTATGTGACTTGTTATAAAGGCTTGGACGTACAACAATTCATTGTTGGTTAAACACACACACACACAAACCACAACACCAATATGTTTTCGGTCATAGTTCTTGGAGAATTGTTTTTTTATGCCTTACCAAACTAGAAAAATATCCTATTGACCTCATGTTCAAATATTGGGTACTAAACCTTAGATGCCATTTAGCATTTCAAGGTCAAGAACTATTAAAAGTTGCAAACTTGACTTTGTCATGCAGGAAAACATATAATTAGAACACTTCGGATTATATTAAAAATATGATCTTGATTGAAAGTGCATTGACCTTTGGAAATTTTGGCGTCCTCATTTGAAGTCGGACCTATAACAAACTATACATTTTAGATTCCGTATGATAAGGGGAGTAATTGTACATGCATATTAATTCACTTGCGACAGTTCTCAATTTTTACCCCTGTGTGAACTTTGTTTTCCCCTTCCGCAAAATGCCGGAACATTGAAGCGGCAAGCCCAAGTCAAAAACGTTCAATATCTATCAGGAAACCCAAAGACATCTTCAAATCTTTGTTGCCAGAGTCTACAGCTGGTCTTCTACTACCCAATAGACCCTGTGAGCCTTCTCAGTATCCCGGCCCTACAAAATTCCTACCTCTTGTTTAAATGCTACATTTGACATGACTTTTTGTTATCCAATCTGAGGTGAACTGATTACTCAGAGTAAATAATTTTAAAGGCCTTTACGACTTTCCTGCACTAATGTCTTCGGTTCCACAAAGGTCACATATGACTTTTGACTACGTTTTGCAATCATCGTTGTAGAAATATTCGTAGACTGTCGTATGTGGTATGTGGTACATACGACCCCAGGCTTGCATTTGTGCAATGATGACCGTAAGAAATCCACAAAATGCCTTACTATAGTTATGTGAGCCAACAAATTCTGCGATATAGCTTACAATGGCGCATTTACCCCCTATTTTCGTTATTAATCAATCAATCATTTACGAGAAAAGTGACGCATTTACCCGACGTAATCTATCGCTTTTCAGAATGAAAGCGTAACAGTTCATGATCAGAACGAAAATCTAATCTGAAATGACATTAATGACATTAATCTACCAACATATTCTGTACTAATTTATAAACCCTGGATTTCAGTGGGCAGTGTTATAATAGGAGTAGCGTCGTGTTGCACATTTTGTACGATGATATAAAATGATCACCTAAACGTGTGATTCATAACCATTCCTTACTATTGGTAATATACACCCAAGCGATACCATTAATTAAAAGAAATAGGTCAATATGTCTAAGAGTAATGGCATGTAACTGTATTCGCAATTCACGTCATGCTGGTTTTTCTTCATTAAAAACTAGGGATCAATGTAAGTTTTAATGGGTGGTATCGCTAAAGGACAGACGCATCATTTGACTTACAGATTGTTTCTGTCATTTCTTCAATTTCCCTTTACTAATGGTTAAACCATCTTGCTTTAGGCATAAAGTAAAAGTTCAATTTCAAGCTTTCAAGCCCTACGGAACTTACACAGACGGCCAACTTTAATATGAGCGCCTTTTTCATTAAATCATTTTATCACGTGGATAAAATGTTGCGCAAGATATAAAGGGTAATGTTAGAGAACATAATTTAATAAATGTTATGCGAATCTTTTGGTAGATTAAGCATTACCATGGTAACCATGAAGACGATCTCCAGAAATGAAAACGCCAAGAAGTGTAAAAATATATGAGCTGCTGTTAAGTTTTGTAACCAACCTTAGAACGTTAACTGCCAGATGGATAGCGTTTGGATCAAAGCCTACAACAAATAACAACTGATCACTCAAATGGCAGCGCAAAACGGATTTTTCAGCGACAACTACCTTTTAAGTGGCCGCGTTCATTGATATCAAACGTGTAAGCAATAAACATGACACAAGTTATCTGTCATGAATACGTGTATGTGATCTTCTTCTCTTGTTCACACACCTTCAGATGGGTTATAAGAAATATTATATAATTTCAAGCCTGATAGTCACGTACATATTTTTTTTTTAAATCAGTAGTTGTCTGAATAAAAGCAGCTGAAAATATTTTCATCGAAACCCATTTGAATATATTTGATAGTTGTTTAAATAATTGAGCGTGACACTTTTTATCGCACGAAGCCCAGGAAAATGGATGGTAATGGCGAAATAAATATTTGTGAAAATAGTTGTGGTGCCGTGCATTATGGCAATTGCCTTGCTTGCAACTTCAGCCTTCCTCTACACTGTATATCGCATTCCAACATTACACAAGGTAACCAATGCCTACTTGGTAAATGTGGCAATACGTGATATACTCTTCGTAGAAGTTTCTTGCAGTCTGGATTTTCTGTCAGTAAACTTGATGTCACCTGTGCGAAATGATGTGTATTATGGACAGCTGGGTTGTACTTTAAGCTTCGTCATTGGTAGCAGTTGTTACTACACTTCTGGTCTACTAATCACCTTTGTCACGATGGAGAGATATT
>JAMKCH010031901.1:0-15727 GCA_023653785.1 Ophioderma brevispina | reverse complement strand
GGAGGGGTCTACCGGGATCTGGTTGGAATATTTTGAGAGGTTTGGGGTATGGATGGGGACCAAGGGTATAGTCTAGTTTAAGTAGTAAACATTGTTTCCAAGTAAAATGCTAGGATCTTTCATGTACTGAGTAGCTAGGCAATTTGGAGGGGTTCCGGATGGGATTTTCCTCGATTGGGAGGATTTTCTCCTTTGGACTTTTTGACCCTGTAACAAAAGTTTAGAAGATCTTGCAAATTTCCTCCCTTTTGGGTCGCCTGCCTTAAGGCCGGAAGACAGATAGAGATCAGTTTGTCCACTGCAGTATGTTGTTTGTCGTCTGTTGTTGTTTGTGAAAAAGGGTTAACATTTGCCCTGTAATATCCGAATTACTTTGAGTGACTTAAACCAAAACTTGAGTCATAGGAGCAACATGGCATCTGCATTTGCTGAATGAGGGCAAAGTCACCTACCAAGTTCAAAGGTCATTGAGGTCAAGTTGTAAGATAGGCTGAAAATGTACACATTGACCTAAATTGAAAAGGAAGTTCAATTGGAACCAAACTTGAGGCACTGATATGTGCAACATGGATCCCTCATTTGTTGATGCAGTCAAAGGTCACATGCCAAGGTCAAAGGTCATAGAGGGCCTATCCATTCACAAAAACCATGACGGCAGGAGACATATGCGGTCTGAGGCTGATGGTATTTTTACTTTTTGACCCCTGCACAAAAGTACAGAAGATTCTTGCAAATTCCTACCTTTTCTTTCTTTTCCTCCTTTTCGAACCATTATGTATCTCTCGATGGGTTTTATGGTCCATACTTGCATAGTATACATCAGCCATTGCAGAGTACCTGATCTTGCTTGCAGTGTCAGCAATAATCATTGATGTTTACAGTATGCTCATCCACCAGGCAACCACAGTTCAGTGTATTGCACTTGTACATACATGACATGAACTTGACCTTGGTGATCTGGGGTATCATATTCCCGGGGTTGTTCAAAAAAAAGGAAACCCTCAAAGCGCCCCTCTATTTCATTGAAGAGTGAGAAAAGAGTAAACCAACAAATTAATACAAGGTGAAAGTGCATTTCATTAGGTTTCCGACACCGAAAAAATCTTTCTAAAAGGAGACATATGACCGAGTTATGGCCGATTAAAAAAATTGGACCACTTTTTAATTTTATTCCACACCTGTTTACTGTCTGAGCTGTCTTGGAAACAATACACCTTCTCCACGCACATTCTTTGTTTATGGTTTTGTTTTTTGCGACAAAGATCATTCTGATATTGAAAAGGTTAGTAATATTAGAAATTTACAATATATGAATCTTCTTTACTGCGCTGCTCGTAACGACAACCCTCCACTTGGCTGCCTCTAAGACAGCCATGAAGCAGATGCCCAAGGGGCTTGGGTGGGGCGCTTTCTTTTCCGTTTCAATAATCGACGTCTAATCATTTGTCCGGACGGCCGCTGCCAAAGGCAAGAGGTTATTCTATTGCGAAGCTCTGGCAAGTTTGCTGGTGGTTCCTGTACATACCACCCACTCTTTGTTCTCTAGGGCGAAGTTAGCGGAGTCAAATCTGCATATTTCGCAACCGGAATTAATCCGTTGATGGCCCATGCAAGCCATTCTGATGACAAAAGTCGCTGATGAAATGGAAAAGAGAAACGCAAGCCGCAATTCGTCGTAGAGGCAGCCACTCCCCCAAAGGGGTGGGAGGGACAGAGCCGACGCACTAAGAAGAATGAGGCAAGATCTTAGAATTTCTAATAAGTGAATCTAACTTTCAATATCAGAACGACCTTTGCGAGTAAAACAAAGAAAACATAAACAAAAGAAGGAGTGGGAGAATGTGTATGGTCCAAAGAACTACTGAAACAGTAACAACAATCCGTGGATAAAAATGAAAAAAAGTGGTACAAATTTCAATCGGCAAATCGGTCAATATGCATCCTATCGGAAAGAGTTTTTTCGGTGCCAGAAAATGGAAGAAATGCACTTTTTCAGATGTGTAATAATAGGTATGGTACTTTTTCCTTGGTGAAATAGAGGGCGCATTCGCTTGGAGGGTTTCCTTTTTTTTGAGACCCTAGGTTCATACAAAAATACCAGGGGGTGTATTTTATAAATACATTAGTGAATGAAAGCTACTGAACTGTGCCCAGGGAATTTGAGATTTTACTAGCTCATAGTGATATGGTGTTTTAATTTTCAAAAACTCATTTTTCAGAGCGGAGAAAACACAAAACCTGGTAGTTCAGTTTCCCAGAAACATATTCAGAAGTGATTAGAAAATTGTATTGAGGGATGGCGGCCCAAGCTTATATTCTTTGAAAGTACGAAGCGTGAAAGCCGAGAATCAAGAAGAGTTTAGTTTGTCATTTACCTGTGAAATCTTAGGGCCAAAGGTGTTTGGTTTGGATATTATGCATGGTGAAAAGTTTACCCCATTTTGTCGACCAAATAGTTTACACAGTACTCTAGGGGAGACAAAATATATTTTCAGCTCTAATATCAAAATGGGTAAATATTGGCACAAAAATTTACAGACCGGGGTTTTGTCGTGAAGGCCATCGATTATTAAGTGTGAAGACTCATATACTTAATTCAGGTACTACACCGTTAAACGTACAGATTAATCTGTCACTCTAATTTTATCAACCTGGCTTTAGCTCAATGGTCAGATTGGTTGTTGTGTCGTTGCAAGAATTGCAGAAGGGCACATAGGGATTACTTTTATTTTCTGGCGATGTGTGAGGGTGTGTATGTCTGTGGTCAAATTAACTTTCGTATTGCATGCGTTATGAGTTCCGTAAGGGGCTACGATGATCATGCAGGTTCCCGATTAGTAGGATTTTGGTGTCAATGACAGGCAGAATTTTCACGGGACACGATAAATTTCAGATTGAGTAACGTAACAAAATGAGGTCCACCTGGACCCCATAATTATAAGCCTATGAAAGGCAATTACTTTCCAAACTTATGTTTTCAAACCAAATGCAAAAATTTATAGGGACAATTGTTTCTGCATAAATGCCACGCATTCTTATTGGGGGAAAACAAAATTTACAATATTGCAAGGCTATTTATACTATTTGTTATTGTCTGACAGAAAACCAACTCGTGTTGAAATTAAATAAGGAATTATGATACCTCAAAAGTTTGACCAAATTAGCACAATAGAAATCAGGAAATCTTACGCACCATGTATTTGGAAAAACATTTGGAAAAGGTTGGTCTGGGGACCACAAAAATATTCCACTGGACCAGACATTGTTTAAATTATGGGGTCCAGTGGACTTCAAGTTTAAAAAACTAAGTGGGAAAACCTGCGATGATGAACTTGGGTGGATAGGAGGGTGGTTGTTTGTGGGGTGACATGTGGTGATTCATGGTGACCTTTGGCCCCATTGACAAAATGCGATGGCAGACAACACAAATCGTGTCGGGACGCAATTAGTTTTCTTAGTTCAAATCCTGTAAAAGTGCAACCACTTCCCTGGGCTGGCCAGCTTCTTTGGGAAAAAATAAAGATTGACATGGAAGTTGTCTAGAAATGTGTCGGATCATATAAAACATTGATTTTATACACTATGTGTTATAATTTCAGAACTGTAAAGGAAAGGATTGTTTGCTTATTGATAGCAGCACCATAGATCCAACAGTGCCCCCAGAAAGTGGCAGTTTTATGGCAGAGACGAAAAAAGGAGCTTTGTTTGGCCATGCACCCAGTACAGGAGGTTGTACAGTATGATATAGGATGGTGTCCTGGAAAATTGGAATGAGGAAAGCGGGTATCACCCTAAAACTAGATATGAACACATGCCAGCATCAAAGATGGGAGAATATTTTGGGAAGCGAAGTTGGAAGGATGGTCAATATTTTATTTTGAAAACCACGGGGAAGGGGGGGGGGGGGTTTCGTTGGCATCACTGTGTGCCAATACGTACGGCAATTCAGAAAGTTCACTCTTATAAATAGCCATACGTAATAGCGAGTATTCTATGTGTTTGTTTTTTTTGTTAAGTTGCATGTATGACATGGTTTCAGAGTTGACCTAGTTTGTACTGCCAAGAGTGTAAAATGTATGGTGCTTTAACAAGAAACAAAACATGTTTTCTAGGTTAAAATTTTGTGTAGATCCAATCTGAAAATGTTTGGATGCGTTGTTGGGGTATTGCGAAATGCTGAGTCCCATAGAAACATGGTATTGGCTGATAATTGCATCGGTTGCTTTGAATAAATTATTTTGCAGTTTGACAAAACTTTTATATTATATATTCTTGTGGGAAATATGTCTTGGGCAGAATTCAGATATATATACTATCACTGTGCTAGTGTCACCCTTTTTGGTTTTTTCACGGGTTCTCGAAACGCGAATTAAAGGTAAAATTTGGCTTCCGCAAATTGATTTAAAAACAAAAATTTCTCAAAACATTCTCAAATTTTAGACCAGTTGGTAAAGAAAATTTAATACCATAACTATTGTAGGGACTTGGCGTTGGTATAACGATTTCAAATTTCAAGCCTATAGCCCCTTTATTTTTCTTGGGTAATTCCAATTTATTGAACAACAATATTTTTTGTTTTTTTGACTTTTTTTAATTTGGGGAAAAGGTTTGTATTTTTTGAATTATTCCTATACTTGAAATGAAGAAAGTTAGGTATCAATTTGAAGCTTATTAAATTCTGCATAAACTGACAGGTAAACCATCACTGTAGACCCTTCCTTTCCAGAGATGTGATTGTGCAAAGCAAAATTTTTGTTCAGAAGTGCTAAATTTTGAATGTCGTTTGTCACGGGACATGTCAAATTTGAATGGTTCTGGTGTGCAAATTATGAAATAATTGATAAAACAAATACTTGAATCCATAAGTTATTACTTTTAACTAATATATTAACATTATAAAGGGTCATATGTATATTGTAGACTCTGTAAGTATTCAAAGTTGGTAGGTGAAAATTTTTGTCACCCGAAAAGTGCGATTTTTGGACAAAATTGGCCACAAATCAATATTTTGTAGCAAAATGGTGTATGATACAGGATTTTCGATTAAAAAATCATAATCTACGAACATTTTTACATCTTAAAAATTCAACAAAGTTATTTTTTCACACTTTGGCACTAAAACCTAGGTCAATTCTGAAACCATGTCGTATACGGTCATTTTTCTGTCATAATTGCACAAAAACCGTTTGCTGCAAAAGTCATAACCATAAAATGATTCCTAATTTTTAACTTTACCATAACATGTGATGACCTATGACAAATCAGGTCTTGGAAAGGAATTTTGAGCAAGATGTGCTTCGTCATGAATCTGCTCCTGTCCAGTGGCGTAACCAATGGGGGGGGGGAGCAAGCAAACAAACCGAGAAGGGGAGCAAAAAAATGGGAAGGAAAAAAGGGAGAAGGAAGAGAAAGAGAAAATGAGGGAGAGAAGGAAGGGGAAAAGAAAATGGAAAGAGGGAAGAACAGAAAAAAAAGAAAGAAGGAAGAAGACACCGGCTGACTCCGCCCCCCTTCAGAATTTCGGAAAAACTTCTTGAGTCTTGCCCCCCCGGTCTGGTTACGCCCCTGCTCCAGTCCATTCACTATATACGTGGAGTGTAGTCTGTGTTGCCTCTAATTCTAATATTGAACACAGCGTGTTTGTCTCCCTGACTCTTGTGTAATCTTGAGCTCAAACTTCAACATTTATTTTTGCACAAAATGCAAACAAATTACAATAATGTATTTAAATAAATTATGAACGATAAATATTGAACATATACATTGTTGAGGTAACTGAGTAAATAAGCCAAAGACCTGCCTAGAAAATCCCAACTAAATTATTCACATATTATAATCCATAATGATGACTTAAATATTTCAACACTCCTTGCACATATGATATTTGGTACCAAACCATTGTATGTATTCATATGGCTCAAACAAGTTGGATATCTAATACAGACAGCAAAATATTGAAATGATTGTTTTACCTTATATTTGCTCTCTTCAGGTGTAAATGCTGCAAGAGACGGGGTTTTAACTTTTATGGTTGGTGCAAAACCTGATGAATTTGAGGCTGCAAAAGAGTTATTGCAATTTTTGGGCAAGAATCTGGTTAATACTGGGCTGATTGGAACAGGTCAGGTGAGTGATTAATATGCAGTTAGAGAGGTCAAGATTTTAACTCAACTTAATCAGATAGGTAAACTTCGAGTCAGGTCAGGTTTCCTTTGAGGGCCTGCTACTGGTTACCTGTCCCAGGGCCAAGTTGTCGGCGGCCTAACTGTCACCACTTGGGTTTCTAAGGAAATTTGAGAGGGGGTAGCTGTGTTACCCTGTAGAATGAAAAAGAAGATTCACCTACGTTGGAGAGCTATTGCTGCCTTGCATGGTGGGCGTGGGTGCCCAAGGCTAGGCCCACCGCCGAAAACTGTGTGGATTGAAATCAGGAGGGCTTCAGTCAAAATTTTTCTCCAAGAAATCCTCACACAGCAGTTATTGCTGGAGTTGGATGAGGTGTATTTCTGGCCACCCCGTTGCGAGGACAAAAGCGGATTTAAAACTTTGGTTTAACTACCTTAAAAGGCATTGTTAGGCAAGGTCTGCGAGCTATCTTTTTCAGAAGTGACTTTTTGTTTATCATGCCTTAAAAGACTGAAATTTGTTTTATAAAATATGGGTAGTGACTAAAAAATAAATTTCCAGACATATTTCCAGACATGATAGTTATCTGGATCTGTCCCATGACCAAACACCAAAACTGATTGTCGCATATGTTTAGAAGGGTCAGGTTGTGCAGTCATAATTAAAGGTGCATTTTCGTGATCCTGCCCTTCAGCTTGCTTACAGTATCACGAGGATATCCTCGTGAAAAGGTCCAATTCCAAAATTTCAGTGGATTATGACGTTGCAGTACTTTGATGTTTTTGAGCAAATGTCATATCATTGGTCCTCACATATTGGCCACTGTGTTGTAATTTTGTCCATTTACAGACAGAATAGAAAATACAATTTTCTTCAAAAGTGATCGATTTTTGCAAGTAAGATTTGGCGCGTATATTATACTTCGGCCCAATGGCTCTGATGATGGAAATTTTAAATTTTTTTTTGTAAGAGGGGGGAATGAGGTTGTGGATATGAAAATGCCCCTTAAATTTGGAAATGGACCTTAGAAGTCAACTAATAAAATCACCTAAGTTAATCTTATCCCCTTGGCCTTCACCGGAAGCGGGAGGGGGAGGGGAGGGGAACGGGAATGCTTATTTTCTCTCCTTACCTTCTCTCTAGCCCCCTCCCCCCCCTCTTCCCCTTCTTCACCTCCTCTTCCCCTCTCCATCCTCCTCTCTCTCGATGCCACCCGAATTCACTCTCCACATCTTCTTCCTTTGTTTAATGAGAGCTACTTTTTCCGGTTCTGACTTCTTTCCACTTTCTGTGGGCTCTTCCACATTTCTGCCTTTCCCTTTTCTTCTGATCCCACGCCTTCCTTTATTCCCGTACATCGAGGTCCAGTTTAGATCAAGAAGAAATTTAGCGATAATGGACTTTCCACTGTAAACATCAACAGTAAACCAGAGAGCCCAATTTGAATTCTTTTCAAATTATCCCCATGATGTTGTGTGCCTGTTGATCCCCAAGTTCCAGAATAAAAATACTCTAGTTTGTGTCTTTCAAGCGCTTGTAGCACAAGTTGGTATTCTGAAAGGGAGACTAACTTTAGTCCTAGGTTTAAACCTGGGATAGTCCTACAAGAGTAGACCTTTTTCTTTCCAATATTTGAAAGTGTGCTTGAACGGGTGAGAAAATTTCCGGCCCATTCATGAGGAATTTTCCACCCGTTAAATTTGAAACTTTCATAGTATGTGAAAGGAAAAAAAAAAGGTCCACTCATATGGGACTAGCCTGGTTAAACCAGGTCTAAAGTTAGTCTCCCTTTCCGAATGCCAGCCAAAGACTTTGGGGGATATTGCTGCATTGATGAATATTCTCTTCAGCACAACCAATGTTTTATTGAGTAAGTCTCTGAAGCACTTGAGGTTTAAAGACTTTGTCAATCGCTTTGAATTTGACTAGACAATGAGTCTTGGGAGTAGTGTCTCCAAATCTCCATGGGATTGTATTGTATAAAGGATAGTCTTCTGCCACAGTGTCTAACTTTTGAAGAGTGGACCTCAAGGCAGAGATGAATTATTTTTTTTTTTTTTTTTTTTTTTTTTTTGCCAAAAAGAATGCCCCAGGACCTGTACCCTGGAGAAACCCAGGTATAACTAGCCTCTGCTACAGCTGGGTTGTCACGGTTTGTAAGGAAAGACCACATAAATTCAATGTGTTGTTTCGAATGACACTAATATGATGGGTGAGGCATGGAATCAAAAACTTTGCTGAAATAGGACATTTAACAGCCATGTTTGTAAACATGGTAGGGCCTAGGTATCTTGAAAATAGTCGGCCTGATGTTACCACTGGGCAATTGTATCTGTTAGAGTTTAATTACTATGGGCCATAACGATTCGAGGCATGGATCGCAGGCAGCAAAAAGAATGGACGTAGGATGTTAACTGGTCTATAATCTCAGGTCTGCCTGACCAGGAGCATCCACACTTTACAAGGTCATCTGCAAGTGAAGATAATTGAGGCATCGCAGGAATGTCCTTGTGGAGGGCGTGTGAAGTAGTCAATAGGATGTAATGTTGAATCAAGTGATTCAAGTGATTCCAAATCTTTAATGGAATAACCCCTTTCCGCGTTCAGAAGTTGCATGACAAAGTTGGGTCAGGTGGGTGGGTGGTTCAAGTGAATTGGCTTCGGTTCAGGATGAGTATCTGAAAGTGCCATATGGTCAGGTCAGAGCAGATGACCTAGTTTAGTGAATAACTTGTATTTGAAGTCTATTTGACAAAAGAACTACAACTGGAAACTATACCAGTAATTCCTGGCACAGCTGGCAAGTGGGTGCGTTCACCATAACAGTGACATAGCAGCTGTGTATTTGCAGACAATTATCTACTCGCGAAGGGGATGCCATTCAAGTTATACAGGATCGCCGCCACACCGGAAGTACGGGTTGTACTTTACCAGCCAAAAGTAGGACAGTGTAGTCAGAAGTAATAAGCTCTGCGCCATGGAGTTGGGGCTTGGATAGGAAAAACGGTGGAGGTGTTACATTTTCCAAAAATATTTTTTTTTTTTTTTTTTTTAATGTATCATTAGAACCAAGAATGTATTATTGAAGTGGGTTTATGTTTCATGTAATAGGCAATTTATTTAGCTTGAAAATGAATAACAATTCAAATTTGTGGCTATGTATACTTTTGGGGATATCGTCATTTGAATGTGTCAGTGTCAGGGGTGGAGGTCCATACGGATAAGGTGCATCTAAGGAGAGGTTTGTGTTAAAGCTTAGGGATTTTTGTATCCCAGGGCTTTTTGCATTTTTTTTGTACCATATCTTCGTAACCCAACCTGGATTAAGATAATAGCATCTCATTTTGTTGTGATTTAGTGGCATCATTTTGACCCATATATCAGTTAGCTACTGAGTGGCAATTTTCTACCTCTTGCATTGTGAGGTGATGTTTTTCCTCATACGATGCTGTACAGTGTGTGTTATATATATGCTCTCAAAGTTCTGTTGTGGTGTAACTTGTAAGATTATCTACCCCAGCAACAGTATTACATTTCAGCAAGGAAATTTGATGTGAATACAACTTTATGCCACCCTTTCTCCTGTAGGAGGGTTACTTTAAAAAGTTTTTGACTGATGTTGTAAAAAAAAAAAAAAAGCAAAAAAATTAAATCACATTATTTTGAACACCCTGAGAGCTTCAGTAGGGCAACATATTTAATTGTTAAAATGTTCCCTTTACTTGAAGGCTAGATGTCCCCTACACATCTCAAGGAGTTGTATGAATATGAGAATTGAATATAAACCAGGGTAAACCAAAGTAGACTGTTACAAAAGTTTGTAACTTTTTACACCAAAATTTCACTTTTCCACCCTATAGGGCTATTTGTGGGCACCCCTGTATATTTACATACCAAGTTGCATATTTGTCTTCCTTTACATGTTCAGCTTGACAACAATATTAATTCATAGGTATCTGAAAAATAATTGATTATTCTCATGTAAGTGTGAAAATGTCATACACAAGAATTGGGTAAACAAGGGATTTCTGAAAAATCTTGTGTAACACTGGAGCAATTTTTGAAAGGTACATTCTTTTCAATGAATGGCTTTGGGTCATGAAGCCTTATCTGGATTGCAAAATTGACACCATGTTTGAGATGTCAAGTATTGCTGCATCTATTTTAGGAAAGTTATTAATATTCAAGGTAAAACTGAAAAAATTGCTCATTGAGCCACATTTGCTTGCTTTTGCAGAGCAACTTTACACCATCAAATAACGAAAATATGAGACACCTTGTCACCTCTTGCCATTTTGACTTCACAAAATTTGTTTCGTGTATAGCCTTCCACTTCACTTATATAATTACGCCCTTTTGGCTTTTCTATTTTCTGCAAGGATTATATCCCAAGCTGCCATATAGTCATGTTTAAATTTGATTATCTTCATAACTTGTCCTTTTAGATAAGGTATTAAATCCGTATTTTTTCAGTATATGGCCCCTCCGACTATAAACACCCCTTTTTTTTAAAGAGAATGAAATGGAATAGTCCACCTCGGCATCATATATAACCACGGCTCACTCTGAATCACTGTCTTTGTCAAAGTAAGCCCCCTTCGACGGATGCAATAGAGCGCGATCGCTGAGTGACTGTTGTTGTGTGCATTTTCTTCTTGGTGCCTTTGTGTTATCATATTTTGACAGCCAACAATACCAACAAGCAACCGCTTTTGTGTTTTGCAGTTGAGGAACCAGAGCCAGCCTACAGACCCGTCCCCAAACCACGACGATTAAAGCCAACACCAAAGCCGCGCACCACCAAGATTCTAAAACCATCACCTGAACACTGTCCCCACTGAATCTGTCACGTACACTACACCTCTGACTACTACACATTTACTCAGAAGTCAAGCCGGATTGTTTTAATCTTGGGTGACTCAATCCCCAAGCGCCTTGTCGGGAGACGTATGTCACGTCGCTTGAAAGCCCTAAATCTGTGCATCCCTGGTAGCAACTTCGAACTCTGGATAAAATTGGCACCTGTCCTTATTGAAGAGCACAATCCCTCATCAGTAATTATAACTGTTGGCACCACAACTTGAAAAATTGTCCTCCCCAACGAGTGTCCTCGACCTTATAGTTGAACTTGCCGCAAATGATCACCCACATCAACCCAAACATTCATGTAGAATATCATCGCTAACTGTTCAGGATCATGCAGGAAAATCAGCATTGCTGACGAACTAAATGCATACTTTTTGATAAATTCAATATTTCCATTGGACCATATAGATAACAGTAACTTGAACTTGGCACATCTTGCACGCGATGGACTGCCCCTCATCAGAAGGGACTAAACAACTGGCAATGAACTACATTTCTTATTTAAGGTAATCTACTGACATCGATCATGAACACTTTAATTAAAAAGAACTTAAATTTTTGCATTATTAGGGTTGAGTGTAATGTACACCTACTACAAATATACAAAGCAAGAATAATTCTGTTAACTCATACAGATGGTTATGTAAATTCTCATAGGGTCAACAAAAACTAGGGGCAGGGTAGCCTTCAGGTACTAATCGTCCAAAAATAGTTTCAATCTATGCATGAATTCGACAAAAACTGTATGCCTTTAACTCTGTTCAATATTCATGTCATACCCGTTTTCCTGATATACAGAGTGGTAAATTTGTTCTTGTAAATTTAAGCCAACACAGCATGCAGTATTATGCATTCAGTGCCTCTTTGATCCTTCATGTAATTGTGTAACTATTGATTATAATGCAACCATACTGGGTACTTCTGTTTCTATAGGACATGCCTCAACGAGCTCCCTTTCTGTGATAAACCATTTTTGATCTTAACTGTTCACTTGGCAAAGGACTAAAGATACACACCTCAATATTCGTATCTTAGAACAAAGTTTGTTACTTACGATATCCGTTCTGCACACACAAATTGAGTCTCTGTTAACGAAACTTGGCTTTTCCAGTGATATTGTGACAGTGAACTGAAAATTGTGATTACTATTTTTTGTAGAAGGATAGAAAAATACCAAAATTCGTGGGTGTATTGCCTGGTATATTAAGGAGTGTATTAATTTCAAAGAAATCAGATGATCTTCTCCATTAAGATGTGGAAGCTTTGTGATTGAAATCAATCTGCCACAACCAAACCAATTTTCTAGGCACTGTCCTATCGTGTTCCGATGCTACGCTTGACTATTTGACACAATGAATTATATGTTTCAAAATTGTGCTTCTATTTATGATGATATTATTATTGTAGGTGTCTTTAATCTTGATATTTGTAAATCGTCTCCAGCTAAAAAGATGGCGTAATATTTCTAACCAGTCACAGCTCACTCACCTGATTAATGACTATACACACATTAGAAAAGAGTAAGACAATTATTGATCTTGCTTCTGTGTCTCGACCAGAAACAATTTTTACCTCTGGTGTTCACAGTCTGGGTCTTTTGATCGTTCTCTTATTTATGTTGTTCGGAAATTACATACGCAGATTAAGCCATCTCCTAAAAGTACAAAGACAAGATCATATAACATTTTGAATGAAGTGCTTTGTTAATACTATTATAATATTAACTGGGATCATTCATACTTGGTAAATATTGTTGATACTGCTTGGAATATTTTTAAAGATTTTATTTGTAAGCCTGTGATGCTCATGCGTCCAGTCAGGGAAAAACGTATGAAAGGCTCTCAAACAGAATGGATCACTAGTGAATTTCTGACTGTTTGCAAAGACCGTGACTATTTTTTCGCTAAGCTCATAATCTAATATCCCCTGATTGCATATGCTAAATTTTTTATCGCAATAAGCCAACAATAGGCGTCACTTTCTTAAAAGAGTTTCTATTCTGCTTCTATTTCTGAAAGGTTAACAACTCAAAAATTATGGTCTACTCTCAAAAAGCTGTTACCTAACACGCATCATCTACTCCCAATTCTGTTAAGACTGATAATGGTTTCACATCTTCAGCTAAAATACGGCTAATGCTTGATAACTATTTCACTTCTATTGGTTTTTCTCTTGCAGATAATTTTGATGATGCTCATAAGGCAGACGCACTCACCACAAATAATTTTAATCGTACTTGTGATTCTATTTTTCAGTTTCTGTACTGTTTCTCCACAGTTTGTTTATAAGCAAATATGTGATATGTCTAATAATCAGTCTCCACGGAGTTGATGCTTTTCAGTGTAAAACTTCAAATCTGGCTGCTCCTTATATAATCAATTCCTTGCTTTTATTTGCAACCTTTCCCTTACTACTCGGTTGTTTGCCGCATAAGGAAACAGCCAAGTTACCCTATATTTAAAACTGTGACAAGTCGATGTGGGGAACTATCGACCTCTTTCCGTTCCTGCACTTATTTCTAAAATCATGGAAGGTGAGCTGTTCACAATCAATTGTATTAGTACTTTGTTGACAATGGCCTTCTCGCTGATAACCAATCAGGTTTTTGTGCTATCCTTCCACAGCTAACGACTTTGCTTTATGTTTCAGATTTTATTTTGAAAAATATGGATGATGGTCTGCAAAGGGCAATGTTTTCCTTGACCTCAGAAAGGCTTTTGACTGCGTTAACCATTCTCTTCTCATTATAAACTTTCACAACGGGTATACTGGTCCTGCAACTACATGGTTTCGATCCTATCTCAATGACAGAATTCAGGCAGTCAACATTAATTCTACTCTTTTCTGACTTTAAACATATCAACATTTGGAATCCCCCAAGGACTTATACTTGTGTCCCCTCTTCTTTTTATCATTTTTTGTCACTACCTGTTTCAAATATTCTTTAACTGTAACTGTACTAGGATGCTGATGATACAACACTTCTTGTACTCACTAATCACACCTCTTGAATTTGAACTGCAATCAAACTTAAACAAATTTCTAAATGGTTTGATGATAACAAACTCACTTTGAATGCCAAGAAAACCAAGTTTATGGTTATTGGTACATTCATGTTCTCAATAATTTCAAAATGGTTCTCTGCACTGTAGTGATACTATTGAAAGGTTTGACCAGTTAAATATCTTGGTGTAATTTTTTGATCCTCTGATTGTCTTGGTGTGCTTCATGATCATCAAATGTCTGCTGGTTTTTCTAAACGTTGTGGTGTTTATAAGAGAACTTAAATAATCTATTCCAAAAGATCTCTTATTCTGCTTTGCAACTTCATGGGCCATGCCAATTTGACAATTGCAGCCCTGTCTGGTCTAACTGTAACTAACGATCTATGACCACACTTCATTCTTCCAAATAGATTAGCTCGCATAATTTTAGCAGCTGACATAGAACTCCTGTTAAGACTTGATGTGTACACTGCAGTGGAATCAACTTAATGATCGGTTGTATAACCATAGGCTAATGCTTTATTTTTAATGCTTCCAAATGGCCTTGCCCCAGTTACCTTTCCTCTCAGTTTACTTTTATGGCACTTCAGTTCATTTTAAGGGTACCAGAAGTCAACCACCACTCTTGTATGAACCACCTTGGAAGCAAAAACCACCCCCCCCCTAAATCCAGGGAAACGTATTTCCATATGAGAGCAACAAAATATGGAACTCTGTCCTTCTGATATCCGCTGTAACTATAATACAAGAGTCTCTCTCAGCTTAAAGCATCTACATTTGGACATCCCCCATAAGCATATTTTTACTACTGTAGAAGGTCTAATAGTTTTCATTTAACTCATTGCTATTGATTTTGTTCTGTGTTTAAGATGTTTATCTTATGTTAATGTCTGGTATAATTTCCTTCTGTACATGTGTAATTATCAGGGCCTCCTTGAATCATGCTCCTGTCACTGAAGGGGCTACCCCTGCCTAAGAAAGTTTAAATATATGCATACACGTGGTTATTATCCAGTTATTACACCTTCGTATACCATGCTTAAGGATCAAGAAAAGTACCTTCTAAACCAAAGGGAGTTAAAAGGAAATATCCTGTAGATCAGGAAGTCTGGTCCGCACTGAAAGGAGAGCGCGGTAGGAGAATGATAAGAATCTCAAGGATACTAGTAAATATTCCACACACGGTTTCAAAACCACTTGAGTTATCTACCGAGCGTGAAGCTGGGCCAACCGTGGCAGAAGTTACGGCGAAGCCGACACCGGCCGTTCCTGATGTACCGTGGCCGGTCCCATCCTCTCTAACCTCAGAACCCCCTTGTGTGGAGGAGTGGTTCGTCCTATAAACATCTCGAACTTCGCGAGATCGGGAATTTACCTCAAATATAGTGCCACAAACATGGCACCGAGTTGAGCGAATCGTGTGTCCGTATCGTCCTCCTTACATCGCCCTATTTCTCCGGCTGTGCAGCAACAATCGTCCATAGCCCCGTATGGACGAGCGTTGATCAAGTTTCGCCGCCGGTGAGTGGTTGTTACTGTTGGCCGTGTACTTTACACTATTCAGATTTTTTAGATGCAAGTCATGAGTCATGGTGTTTCAGAATCCGAATCGGAAGATTCGAGTAATAATGTACAGGCCCCGTATTCACCTAAAGCTCCGGCATTGCATATAATAAAACTTTTGGGGCATGTTTAAAGAGATAACATGGGTAGCCCAGTACCTGATACTG
>JAMKCH010031900.1:0-16304 GCA_023653785.1 Ophioderma brevispina | reverse complement strand
CTGATATTCATATTTATATTACTTTATAATTGTAAGTTATTGTTATAAGTGTATAAATATTCTGTTGTACTAAATGTCCAAACAAATAGAAAGTTTGTCTCTGTTGCACTAAACTTGTACCAGATAATAAATTGATTTTTGTGTGTAAATACGTGCAAGCGTATACACACAAGAAATGTAAGAAATTAAGCGTAAAGACATTCTACATTCTAACAGAAGTTTAATGAATGGTCCTGCCCAAAAATAATTATTATTTCTGATTCAAATGAAGAGGTAAATGTGCAAATAGTAAGATCAAATGTATCACGATGATAGAGATAAATTGTGAAAGTAATGATATCAGAATGATATTCGTTTTCCTTTTCTTTCTTTTTCCTTTTGTATGAAAGTAACGATGAGGATCTTGTATCGATGTATCATTATTGAATTTGTAAAAAATGACTCAATGGCATTACCCCTAGGATTTCAAAGTCAAAACAAAGAGGGAGACTTTTTAGAAACAGATTACATCCCAGAAAACGTACATACATAACACCAGAAATGAATTTAGAAAAACCCATTATGCGGAAACACTGATCTTCCGATAATTAAATACATATTCGTAGTAACAAAAGTTTGAAAATTTCAAAGATGATTTAAATCCTTACATAAAGATTTACAATAATCGGATTGTCCGAAACGCATTTTAACTTAGGGAGGCACCTTCCTTCAGAATATTACAACTTTAATGGTTTACAGTATCGAACAAACCATAAGAATACAGAAAGAACTAGAATTTCGGCGGTTCTCGTCTTTTTCGCGCACGCCTATAATTCAAAGAATATAAGCTGTGGTCCGCCCCAGGACCTTTGACCTTGGCATGTACCTTTGATCTCATCAACATATCAGGGATGCTGGTGCACTTATGACAAAAGTTTGGTTTCCACTTGAACCTTCAATTTTCAATTTAGATCATTTACATTTAGAGCCCATTGTAAACTTGACCTCACATGACCTTTGACGTTCAACATGACCTTTGACCTCATCAACATATGAGGGACCCATGTGCCACCTATGACATGAAGTTTGGTTCCAATTGAAGTTAAACTTTTCAATTGAGGTCAATTTAAAAAAAAAATTGACTACCACGAACACACATAAAAAACTTAACATTTGTTTACACACACAAACACACATACATACACACGCACAACGGATTGCTAAGGTTGTCCTGCCAGCTATAGCTGGCGGCCCACAAAAAGGGCGGGTGTCTTTATATCTCAACTTGCTTTACGTAGCCAATAAGGAGGAAATTTTATCTCGTAAATACAAATTTTGAATCATTTTCATTTGGAATGAGAGACAAATGATGAAAAATATTATCGTGTGACTATATAACATATTACAACACCACCCGCAATTGAAGATTTCAAATCTGTTCAATCTGTGATTGATACTTGACCGTGCAAACAAAATAGTTATACATGGGGAATATAGTATCGATCCTTTTGAAAGACCACTCATGTACGTTTCCTCTCGCGCGCCAACCCCGGCAATGTTAACTTTCCAAACACGAAATTCTAGGCAAATTTATAAAGCAAGTTTGAAATTTAAAAGTGGTTCACTTTAATAATGCTTTCCCGGTATGATCAACGATCTTAAATCTAGTTAATAGGTTAGGTCGTGTTTTAATTATTCACATATTATGTGTTCATTAATAGGTCATATATCCAGCAGGATATGGGGGTGGGTTGATGCGGTCTCCTATCCCGCGCGAAGCGGGAAATTCCTGCAATATTCATTTCCAAAACACTTTTCTTATGCAATTGTAGAAAAACATTGAAATTTTATAAGTGGTTTACTTTCAAATGCTTATAGATTAGAATCAACGGGTCTTAAAATCTAGATTTAGTTGAATTTTGCGAATTAGATTTTGTTGGAATGAGCGTGGCCCCCTGGTCTTTGGTGCCGGGGGCTCGCACAGTGGGCCAGAATTGAAATCAAGCTGGCCAAAATATTTGAAATTAGAAGGTTGATTGGTCAAGTTTAAGGTATATGTAGGGGGTTTTTGACCGCTTTCAATGGAAGTATTGTCAAATTTTGGTTGACGTCCATTCATATCTGTTTTCTTATTGGTCACTTGAAAAATTAATTGTAACGTATTGAATGGACCATAAAACTTTATAATTTTGACATATATGGGGTGTCTGTGACATGAGAAAAAATTTGATGGAAAATATTTAGAAATATTATGACGTTCATCAAATACTGTCTTCTGATTGTGGTCACTACTATCCTTTTAATCCATAAAACGACCCTGAACAATGATTAATTTTAGCACATAGGGGGTTCTTGGACTGAGAAATTTGATGTGACATCATTTAGACAGTATCAAATACAAAAGACTTCAAACTTTTATGTACCTTTAAAAATAATAATTGACCTTATCAATTTCCCTGTAACATACGTAAACAGTGCCATAAAACATTGACTATCGAAACAGATAAAGCGGTTAAGGACATAAAACTTGTAGTAGTTTGAAATATACCCCTTAAATCCTAAGGTAATTTTTGCCACTTTTCAAAATCAACAGAGCGGATCCTGCCTTGTGTTTTAGTAGTGGGAAATAGTTCTTAGATCTAACAAGATAAAAACTCTACCTCCTTTTTTGCGTTGATGGTCAGGTTGGTAGTCATTTTCCTTTAGGGATGTAAGGGATATAATTATTCGTCCATCAAATAATGTTTTCTATCTGACTGGCATAATTTTGTTGTAAAATCATAGCAATGTTTTACTAAGACAAAAAACAGTGTAGGATCCCCAAAGTGGCATTTTGAAAAGCGTTTAAAATCCCGTTTTCTAATGCGTCTTGAAGAAAGTAATACATAAATCATAAAACACCACTTATGTGAGCGTGGGGAACTTTTTTTCGCATCACAAAGTGATTCACATTTGATTGGGGCGTTCGCTATTTTAGTCATTTTTCTTACGTACAAATTGTGCGTAACCTTTTGCAACCCCCTCGAGTTAAAGAAGTGGCGGTATTTTGGATTTTCCCACTAACACAAATCGCCTTTTTTTCATACGTATACTTTGAGACAAGTTTTGACCCTCCCCTCACGTACGTTTCAATACCATTAGCCCGTATTCAGAAATCAGTACTTACAATCCTACAATATGAATTTAGAGTGCTTTTCTTTCTGAAAGTATTATTTTTTTATTACATTTAAAGAAACTTGAAACGGCATAAAGAGCTGACAAGACTTTCTGTTTCACGATTTTTTCCTTGGCATTTATTTGAACTTCGAGAAACAAGCATTACAAAATTGTCCGCAAAGCCTCAGATAACTTAGATTCATGAGTCTTCTTAAGCTACAGTTACACGTGTTCCTCTTTAATAAATGTGGTCATATGGGAATATTTTTTTCCACCGATATGATGCATAATTATATGACTCTAGAAATATCAGAATCTGTATGCTCTTCAATTCCTGGAATGTTCTGAACGAATATTGATTTTAGACGGACTATAAATAGTGCATACATAGCAGAGCGGTGATGCGGCAAGTGAATGGTTCATTAAAAAGGCCATTGTAGCATGGATGGGGCATTTAAAATACCTCCAATATGCAGTGTGGCAAATTGTGGCAATTAAAAATTAGTATTAACTGAAAGCTAGGCTGTGATAAAATTGTTGATATTAGAATAATAGCGGGAGGGAATCGACGGGGAATCTAACTTTTATGCTATCTTTTCAAAAAAAGTCACATTATTCTAGCAGTTTTTTGGTCAAAAAAGGATTTTTCCCCTTAATGTTCTACACATTATTTTTTTTCAGTATATATTCGAATTGTGTATAATTCTGTCGGTGAATAGATAGAGGCAATAAAAAAATGATCCTTTATTCCTTCATTTCGTCACAAAGAAAAGAAGAAGGTTTGAATATTTGGTCGGGATTTCATTTTTAGAGCAAACAGCCACCGCTTTTTTCATTATTAACGGACGTATATGACACCTTTTAAATTCATACAAAAATAAATATTAAACATAATCGTGTTCTTTGGGATGTTTACTTTCCTAAACGACATTAAAAACAATAAAAAGTAAATTCGGCAATTTTGATTTTTGGGCAGCATTGAGGCGATTCTGGCCCACTGTGCTACGGTTCAAACCCGGGTATAGGGCCACTAGCTGGGATTTTAACCGGGTACTAAATTCTGGATTTATTGGTAGGAAGAACGATAGGATTAAAGGTGCAACGACAGAGTTTGGGGCATCCATACCGTATATTGTGTCAGTTGTAGTTATTTCATATAGTTAAGACCCCCAATAAGATTTCGTACTTGTCTGTGGTTAAAGATATTGAATTTGAAAGTGAAAACAGGCGATTTTCATTTGCTTAGTTTCAGTATAAAATATAGGCTCCTATACGAAAATAGAATTCACAATTTTGGATACCAAAGAAGTTTTTTCAGCCTAATCCTTTCACCTGGGACATTTTTGATTAAAAAGCTTTTACATTGGTGCCAAAAATCAGAATTTTCAGATTTTTAGGGACATGTGATGTAAAATATCTCGTTGAACCTTTAAAGCTAGAGTTCCGCTCTCCCCGTGGTTCATTTGTCCTTGGTGAAATAGAATAGAACCATGAAAATATCCGTCTTCGGAGGGGACGTTAAGCAGTCGGTTCAATGTACAGAGAGTCATACCTTTCCTATGTATATCACAGTCGTTTCTCCCAAAGAAAATTTGCATAATTCAATCATAAAATTTTAAATTTCTTACGTACAATTAGATCCCGTAGGAACATGGTAGATATATATCAGATATGCTCTTTCTGTTAACAACGGGTCGATGTTAACATTACAGTCCAAGAAAATCGGTTTTTTTATTCTAAATATAAAATTGTTAGATCTGGATGTGAATGCTCTTCCATTGAAAAAGAGCAGGTGGTGTACATAAAACCTGTAATTAAAACATAAATACCGTACGTAAATTTACTTTAGAGAAAAGTATTTCAATGTATGCATCACATTTAAACCATAAATCCAGTCTCAGAGAGTCGCCGTGATACATACAAAAACCTTTTAGATTCGCATTTTCTACAATACTGAAAATTCATTTTTTTAACACGGCGGGAAATTCTTGAAAGAAATAGAGATGTTGCAAACGTGAGAGCGAAAAAGGAAAAAAAGATCATATAAAAAAGTATCTGGGTCGGGCGTAGTCGCATTTCGTAAGAGGCCAAATAATAAAAACCAGACTAGGGCACACTTTGCTTGAATTTTCTAACTTAAAGTTGTATTGTAATTTTTCAGAGACAAGTGTTTTGATATTTTATTTCATGGTCAGAATTTATGAATTGTCAGGGATTTTGCTATGTTTCAGAGTCTCGAGAATCAGTAACTTAGAAAAGGATTTGCGGCAATTCAGCATTTTCCGCGCATAGATAAATTGGTATTGTAAAATGCGTTTTTAAACTTTTCGAATACACTAAACATTGCCTTTATGACAGTATTTGAATTTACAATGACTACTCTTAAATTTCTTAGAGCTAAACTCAATTCTAATGGATTGCTATCAGGACCAATCCGTTCAGATTAAAATTTAATCAAACTACATTGAATACCAAATCTAAAGATTGAAACTTGTAATCAAAATTCAATTCAGAAATGTCCTTTATTTTAATTAGAAATTTAGAGAGTATTTGAATTTCTTAATTAGAATGTACATTTCAGAAAAAATCTCTGAAAGCCTATAACTTATTTTGCTAAGTTGATTATATCCGCAAATAAAATGTTTGTCGTTTAACTTCAGCTTATCACTGTAGTGTTGAATTGTTTCATTTTATACATCGCCTGCTACTTCTTAAATGTTTCTTTCTATATGTATCATGCTCAGCATTGTAATGATTATGTCTTTTAAAGGCCTCCGATTTTTAATTAGTTGTAGGACTGATTTGGATGATTATTATAAAGTTTGAAATGAATCCTCTGATGAAAAAAGTTTAGGTCTATATATATGAATTATTAAAAAAACAAGCGAATAATCATTGCGGTCATGTCAAGGAATTTGGGTAAGTGAGCCGATCGTCCTTAGTCAAATCATTGTGGGGTGGGGGCATTTATATGTGTCCCCCCCCCAACAAAAGTGGGGGAGGAACATGTCCTTCGTCCCACCACCATTGACGCCCGTGCTCCCCAGAGCCTTTACATGCACAATTTGTTCTTGTTTTAAAACTGTTTGTTGGTATCTTAAGTTGGCTTGTTTAATATTTTATATTCATTTGTTTTTGTGTATTTTGTTGTTTGTGTTGTTTTATGGTAACTTAGGTAATTATGGCATTGTTCTTTGCGGGCAACTAGGCCTTTAAAAATTGTCCACTCATAAGTTTTGTTTCTTAATTTGTGTTGATGTAATGATGATCAATGAAAATAAAGTCGTGATATGATGTTATGTATAGGGATAATTAAATATCAGGAGGTACCGTGGTTGAAAACAAGTATAACGTAAAACTCCTTTTTGTCGTCTGCAAGAGGCACACATGGTGGTTTGGTAGGTGCAATGATTGTGGCAAACGTTGGTAGTGTGCAGTGTGTGTTGTAATAAACTTGTGCCACGACTGATGATGACAATAAGTAGCTTCCTGAAAATCATTTAATGAGACGACTTATTATGCTCCATGACAAAAAACCCAAATTAAATGTCAAGAGACGGGAGTACAAGTACTATGACCTCCATGTCAAAACACCCAAATTAAATGTTAATCACGCATTAGTAATATCTTACAAGATAATATAATCGTCAATCAATACTGCCTTTCGTTTATATGATCAACATTGGTCAATATTGTTTGTCACTATGCCTCAAATGGTTCCATTACCCATTGAGTAGCCTTAATAGCGGACGGGTGTTGGCATTTAAAATACTTGGAAAGTTTTGTTGCTGAAATACCATTTTGAAATCTAATAATACTAAATGCAATACTAGCTTTTTAAGTTTGTGTATAAATGTCTGTAAATATTGTTGTAGGTATTAATGTACACAAAAATATTCGAAACTTGCCATAAATATTCATGAAAAAATGTGGTGGCTTTGTACATAAAAATGTAATAATTTAAAGCAAAAAAACAATAGAAAGTCTTAATACCAAATAATGGTCTGTTTTAAATTTATATGATATAATTAGTGATTAAAATTCTGATCAGATAATGATATTAATGAATTAAACAATTCGCCTCAGTTTAATGTTAATGATATAGACGTAACAAAATATGACGAAAATGGTTTGTACAATACCTTGAATTTAGATAATAATCCTGGCAAAGAGATTTACTAATATATAATGAATGTATTCCACTTAAAAAATGGTAATAGTAAGAAAAAGAAAGATCATTAAATCATGGATTACCACAGGCTTATTGAAAGTATTAATAAGAAAAAAAATATAAACAGTATAGCGTACTTCGAATGAAGAGAACTTTAAAAATATTTAAATGTATAAAAACAAGTAAAGGACGTTTTCGTAAATAAAAAAAAGGAATCATTTCTTTTCAAGGTTGAAAATACCAAAAATGATATGACAAACTCATGGAAACATGATAAATAATAATGGAAAAAGACACGGTACAGACAAATTAAGGTACTCAGTGGCGTAATTTCTTTTGACATTGTGGGATGGGTTGATAAAAATTTAGGAATGAAAACATGGTTTGCTGAAAAGATCCATTACTAGCACAATGTGCGCGCGAAGCGCGTAAAAAGTCATTTAGAAGCTAAATCAAGAAAGATAATTGTAATTAGAAAGAATGAGGTTATTTGGTCAAAAAACAATGAACAGGCATAAACCGGTTGGATGGTCGTAATGACCATCCCCCCTCATCAAAATATGGGGGATATTCCCCCATCCCCCACGGGATTTACGCCGATGAAGGTCTAACAGTTATCAGTGATTTTGCCAAATCAGCAAATCGAAAAAAAAAATCATTAAAATCAGATTTTGCTTGTCTGTAACAAGTACCGCTATCCTAACATACCCAGTAAGTATTAAGACTGAAAGTATCCTAATAGAGACAAACGGAATTTTATTAATTACTGTCCGTACGTATTACGGACACTTACCAATGGAGACGAACATGCTGTACCATTTGTTATTGCATTATGGAAAAAATACTATGCGAATTCTACCAGACCAATCCTTCACTTTTTAGAATCCTCCTTGAAATTTCGTTATTAATACTCTATGGGTGCGATCATGCGGAGTACCTTTAGGATGAAGTTGGCATATATTACCAAAGCCCACGAGACATTCTCAAAAGGTTTAATGATTTTTGTGTCAATATAGGACCACAACTTGCTTTAAGATACAAATCCAGGTAAAAACTATTTCGATATATACAGCATCCAGGATAGTAGTGTATCCATGAAAATTTCAGTTGAAATGGATATATTAAAGATTGTTGAGCAATTTACCCAAACTAAACGTCTTTTGTACCTAAAAAGTTTAGGTAAACCTAGAATAACATCAACGAGTGTCGAGACGTGTGATGTTCATCCAACAATGAATATCATTTTAAGATAATAAATCTTAGAAAGAGTGCCAAAAAACAAGGTTTCTAGGTATACCGATCAGACGAATGGCCCTAAGGGAAAAACATGAAAAATAGCCAAAAACGATCTCAAGAAAATTGGTATCAAGAACGAGTTGAAAATTTTCTGCAGAATGTATATTAATTACTCTACTATTGCACTTAATTTTACCTCACACTCACCTTTCTAGTGGAACTAATAAAACTTTAAAAATGGCAATAAGAACAAATATCAAAAACAGTCACAACAGAGTCTTGACCGTCCTCTCTTTCCAAAATACAATGTATTAACTGTTAATGATAATATTAGACTAGGCGACTTAAGTTTACAAGTATCAGTAAATGATTTGTCATCGCCTTCAATGCTATTTCACCAAAACTTCTGATGTTCGCAGCTTAAGACATGGACTGCAATTATTTTAATTTAATTACGAATAAGAAATCGTTCTCTAACCAGTCTGTCCGAACCAAGGGCCCTATTCTTTGGAAACTTGAAAATGACTTAACAATCTATTTTACGTCAAAATTGCTTTCCGCAAAAAGCTCAAGCAAAAGATATTATTTCTAAATATAATTAATTTAAGAATGTGCCACTCCTTTGTTATTTGTCCTATCTTGTCGATTTTGTCCTACTTTTTATCTTTTATTTAATCGATTATGATCCATGTACTTGTAACAGGGCAAGGCTATTTTACGGGCCTCATTGGCCTCCCAGCCTTCCTCCTTTCATTTTGTATTATGCCTACTAACCTCTTATGTTTTTATAGAAATAAACTTATTCTTGTATTCTTGTCAAATTGATCGCCCGTGCAACATCATCTGGTCAACTGAACCTTTCTTTAACCACAGAAAATGTCCAGCAGTAACATAAAACAATGCAGCCAGAGGTTAGTAATCACATTTGTTTGATAGCCACACTCCGGTGTACAATTGTTGAATAGCAATGTATTCGCACGCGTATGCCTTACTATGGATTGCCGCAGTCAGTTCCAGAAAATTAGGAGATTTATTCCCGGGAACTAAAGAAAATAATAATAATAAAATAATGTCGATTTATAACGCGCTTCATATTCACCATGCGGGGTGCTCAAGGCGCGATTGACAATTATTATTACCGTGCCATCAGGAAATCGTCACAATTCATTGCTTCATCGGTGGTGCTGGCTAGGCGCAAAACTCGATCCAGCAATTTAGATTGTAATATAACCCATTATTCTTTGGGTAAACGAAGCATTGAGGACGGGTTGGTCATTTTGTTTGGACCCATGTAAGAATCTACATATCTGACACGGCATATTCGGGTTTTATAATTCCGTGTAGCTCCCGTTTATTGGAGCTATTTGGGAATTTATCCCGTTTACAATTTAGACTTGGACGGTACGCGGTATCGATCTATCTGGTGGTCCGTTATGCTATGATCGCTTTGATTATTAGGCCATCTTTCACATTTTCTTATTCACAACGGCGATAAACAATACGGACCAATCATGATTCAAAGGGTGTAGTTGTCATTCATCCCTATATATGGGCGACAAGGAGTCAACGAAGAATAACGGACTCAGACAGTATGGCCAGTATGTGTGTTGTGTGTGTGTGTTGGGGCGGGGGTCGGACATGCCATCCTAACAGCAGAAACCATCTAGTACAGGAACCTTACGTAGTTTTTTGACATTGGTGGTCGGCACGAGGTGATTCGTAAATGGAATGCAAAAGATGGATAATGACTCGCTTGACATGCCCGAAGTTTCAGTATGACTCCGTTTGTACTAATCAACATCCGGCGCGACACGAGGGCTGTATATTTCAAATACATACGCCTTCTTACGCGTATCGGACTAGACGACATGGAGGAAGACTCGACTAAAGGTGAAGCCTGGGTAAGTCAATAATTTCATGACCGTGAGTCCTAATTATCGGGAATTCCGGAAAAGTTGGGGAAAACAACAGAATCATAACGAATGCCAT
This sequence comes from Ophioderma brevispina, assembly GCA_023653785.1. NCBI lineage: Eukaryota > Metazoa > Echinodermata > Ophiuroidea > Amphilepidida > Ophiodermatidae > Ophioderma > Ophioderma brevispina. The sequence continues at coordinate 5,773 of JAMKCH010031900.1, read as the reverse complement.
TAGTTGGAATCATTGGCCATAGCTATATTTAGTATTCGGGTCAACCACTCCCAAGCATCTGCGGTTTACCTCGGTCTACATAGCTGCCGCCTTGTGAGGGATTCGTAATAGGGTGGGATCCGAAGAGTTAAAGTAGCTAAAAATAGGCTTCCGTTTTACCGCGAAAAAGCTTTGAAAATCATAGCCCTTGTACTCTGCCGGCAGAACATTAATTGTACGGTTATTGTTGGCTGCAACATCAGGGGCTTATAATAGCTTCACCTGGTATCCATAATTTACACATTCATGTATAAAGGAAACATGAAAAATGTTTTTGAAAATTGCAGATGCAGGCTGGCGCGAACATGCAATTTTCCTGAAATTCTCGATTAGGAACTCCGCGCGAATGATATCGACTTAGTCTCCTTTGTTCTCTGTTCAAACAATAAATGGGACCCGTTCATTTTCTGTGTTAGATTAAAGTGTTTACGTCGTTGAAGAGGGGGGACTAAATTAATAGTTATGCCATCCCCTACCTGCGTTTATACTGGTAGTTCCCGATTCAGTGTGTGTCAGATTTGATCTGTCAGATATGTCAGATTCTGACATGGGGGGTCATAAAATGACCAAACCGGATGAGACTAAGTATCTTGCCCAAAGGACACAAACACGTGGGAAACAATGGGGATCGAAATCACGATTTTAACGGTCAATGATCATAGTCCTGCACTTATCCACTGGACCACCAACGTGCTCTAAAAAGGAAAGGAAAAGGGCGGACGCGCAAAGAGAATCAACATGAAAGGGCGTATTACCACATCGTATACAAGTTGTGGAAATAAAAATCAAGAGCAACGCCTTGATGAATCCTATTGCCATGTTCCGTAAAATATGGCGGGTTAAAGAAGTTGGCTAATGATAACCTGCCGATTATACTCCAGAAGGAATATGGACACAGAAACAAAGGAAATTGCTTAAAACTACGACTCTTGAATTGTAAGGGTGTTAGGGTTTACACTAAATCTTACAGGAGAAAATCGGAGGTTGTGTGGGGGGGGGGGGGGGCCGGAAAATGGGACATCCGAAATGCAATTCGGATGAAAAATCACGTGGTTTACGTTTGACGTTCACATTGCATGACAAAAGCACAATGTCAACGGTGTGATTAAAGTGTTTTCAAGTTATCGTGTGACTCTTTATTGTCACTACATTTCCTGAGTCAACGGTGATGGAAGTGGTCCCTCTGTAATTGACATTATCTCATTTTGTTCCATAAAAACCATTCCGATTTTCGACCTAAACATCTACAGAAAACCCGTTGAGCAACTATTTTGCAGCTACTTGTGAGTTTCTGGCAGTAGTACAATCGGCAAGTTTATCATTAACCGGCCTTTTAAAAACCGCCATATTTGGGAACTTGACAATCACGTTAAACGGAAGTTTTCGCACTATTTGACTCTGGGAAACAACATTGTGAAAGTCATTAACTTGGCAATAATTACGGTGTAGTCAAGAACTCCTGGGACAATTTTGTTGTCTGCATGTTGCAACAAAGAGGTTCTATATAGATAGAGAGGCAAAACGTTACCTAATCTTTAGAAATACACGTCTCGCATGTTTTGCCGACAAACAAAGAAAAACCTAGAGTACCAACAATAGAAAGAATGGTGCCTCCGTTCTCCACATACTATGGGTGTCGCTTTGCATCTACACTAATCGGTAGTGATCAAATTAATGTAGTGTGAGAGGTGGCCGTGTAATAATAGTGTACCTGGATCATTGTGATCAGATACTCTTTTTCTCATTAATGAATGCGCGCTTAGGTGAAAAGATGTATTAATTGAGGCGGTGTATTTAAATAAAGACGACTGATGTGTCATTTATTCGTTGTGGGCCATGGGTAGGACAAAATGTACCAACCAATAGCACCCAACCTCCAACAACTGATATTTTGGGGGATTGTTTGTATCGAATTGCAATTATGTGTGTATACAAGCACCAAACTGATTTAATCTTCAGCTGCAATATTAAAAAAGTCAGCGCCCAGCACGAAAGACTGGTTTTGAATGGCGTTTCACCCCCTTGTTGCAATACTTTTGCCAGTTATGATGTATTATCAAGAAACTAGACGCCGTGAAGCACACATTCTGAATCCCACATCGTTGACTCCCTATTCTTCCAGTTTCACAGTAAAAACAGATTACAGCATGCTTGGTTAATGACAATACGTGTAGATTAAGCAAGTGGTTCTCTTAATACCATTAAAACGTTCTATTTGATAAATTACAACCCACTTAAAAAACTGTTGTCGGTGTATTGCGTATCTTAAAATGTAAGGATAATACGCAAGTACGGACTTAACACCTTTCGGTATATTATAAAGGTGACAACTCTTCCAATTTAAAAGAAATGATATGATGGATGTGATTGATGATGAGAGATTGACCATAATTATGTGCCCTAAAAATCGAAAGCCCGACTTTTGTACTGATGTAAGCTTTCCATCAATTGTAAATTACGATCTAAAAGGAATTAACCTGGAATTATTTCTTTGGTACAAAATTGTGAATTCTAATTCGCTTATAGGATGCAAAATTCAGCCTTTGTTTTATATTGAACTTGTGCAAATAAAATCACCTTTGGTTTCAAATTTTAAGACCAGTTCTAGCCAACAACACGGAAAGAACATCTATGGGGGACTATCTATATTGAAATCACAACAAGTGACACAATATTTGGATGCCTCAAATCATACACGAGATAAACTTATTAGATGACAATACGAAATTCGCTTTTAGCGCGATTGAAATAAAGAACTTAACTACACCAATCAATTCTGACAGTAAATTTACAACAAATTCAGTCTATTAAAAAAAGATTCTGGATTGACAAAAGCGTACGGTGGTTCTTTTGCTGTGCATTTCTTTCTTTTTATTTTAACAACTTTGCATAATCAAGGTTGATAAATGGATACTGCCACGTTTTGAATGAATTTTTTTTTTCATCATGTGACTCACGTACATGGAAATATTTGCGGGCGAGGGGCGGGGAAGGTAACCTCCCACTCCGGAGCCATCTCTAACACATGGTTATTACCCCTCTAATCAATCAATCAATCAATCAAATCGATCAATCAATCAATCAATCAAATTTATTTTCATCGAAACATCAAAAACATCAAGCATATATGGAAATACCAGTACCGGTGATTGAGATGTTGGGGCGACTGCTAAGCGTAGAGCGTGAGGTTGTAATGCTCAGGAAAACGTTAAAGGTGCAACGAGAAATTTACATAACAGGGGTCCCTAGAAATGTGAAAATTTGCTTTTTGGGCACATGTTGTAAAGCATTCTATCAAACGTCCCCATCTTAAAAGGAATTAAGGTGAGAATTATTTCTTTGGTACCAAAAATTGTGAATATCTTATTGCATAGGAGCAAATACGAAATTCAACTATGTTTTATATGAATATAAATCATTATAAAAATCACCTTTGTTTCACTTCTGTGAAGACATTTCGTGTACAATAGTTACAAGGTAAGAATCCTTTGAGTGTCTAATCTATATGAATCACTACTCATGCAACTGACTGGATGCGTCCAAATCTCTCGTTGCTTGAACGTTAGAGGGGCATTCGTGATTCACAGCCCGCCCCCACCCCCCACGATTTACTAAAACCTGAATGATGAGCTATTTATATCATCTGAACCGTTGGACGAATTATAATATGCGTGCCTAATCTTACGTGTAAATTCAATCTACTTTTGAAGAAATTCGTAATTTCGTTTTTCCTGTCCGTAAATGGACATGGCCTATGGGCAGCGTGATACAAACATTTGCTCATAACATAAAAACGAACTGTTAGAATCAACCGAAGTTTCGGAAATAACCTTTCTTCTGCGATATCTATTGAACCATAAACCAAAAATGAGGTGCTAGGATCACGAAATGCATCTTTAACTACCAAGCGCGTCCCCAGGGGGCGCCACGGTCGCGCACGCCCCCGGGTATAAGTTACAAAGAAAAATCACGACTCAGAAACAAAAATTAATAAATTAAAATATGGTTCGAGTTAGTTTGTTCTCCTATACTTTAAGGTCATTGCTAAAACAAAGGCAATGTGAATGACATTATATGTATGGGAGTTCATATTGCAATGTGAGCATCTGGTTTGTAAAATATTGTTAACTATTCGGCCCCAAGTTTATTTTTTTGTGTTTTTTTCCAAGCAAAGCCTTTAATATGATTCAATCACAAAGCATATAAACACATTATATTATAGTATACATAAAATTTCTATACATATTCACGTAACTGTATACTTATAGATCAATAATTAATCCACACATAATATACATACATTATAGCAGACTTGTAGTACCCGTACCCATACCCGTACCCGTACCCATACCCGCTACAAAATTGCGTACCCGTACCCGTACCCATACCCATAGTCTCGGACCCATACCCGTACCCATAACTTTATAACATGCTGGACCCGGACCCGTACCCTACCCATGGTCTCGGGACCCTCTCGTACGCCGGACACATGGTCTTGTACCCGTACCCATACTCGTACCCGTACCCAAGGTCTTGGACCCGTACCCGTACCGGTACCCATGGTCTCAGACCCGCATCCGTCCAATACCCATGGGCTTGTAACCATAAAACCATTTTCCATGTGTGTTGTTGCCATACTCCTTACCTGTACCCTATGTAAAATTTAAAAACAAAAACTAACTGTCCCGGTATTCTTTGTTTTAATGATATTAATTGAGTTTAATTTTTGTTCTTTTTTTACTTGTGATGAATGTTAAAGTGCAACAAGGGGATTTTACACAGTCGGGTTGTCCCTAAAAAATCTTTTTGCACTGAATGTTAACTCCCATCTGAAGACTAACAAGATTAGTCCTTTGGTATACTCTAATTTACCTATTTTGTTTTCACTTTTCACCTTTGATACGACATTTCTGTAGCCAATACACAAAAATCAAAATTATCTCTTGCTGGCCCTTAATTTATACATATCCCAAACTATTTTCATCTATCTACAGTTTTGTCACATAATGATACAGATACACCATGGATATTATAGTAATGCACTAGGCATACTATGCCACCACGTTATGTCTTAGTGCTTTCACAATTAATTTGGCACTGCACGAGCCATTAACTCTCTCCAATATTGAAAGGAACTTTCCCATAGGGGACACTTTACATTCCTGCACAACTATTGATAGTTAATATCTTTGAAAAGTAACGGTTTCTTCGTTTCTTTCTTCTGCCACTTTTTTTTTCAGTTGCTAAAAAATACTTATATGGATTCCACAGACTTACCCTTAATTCTTATAGGCTATTCTGCAGAAATTTCAAATCAATATTCGCTCTTTCAGGTAGATAACTGATAGCGTCTTTAAGTTTTTGGGAACTCTTGCCTTATTTACCATGTATAATACTCCAAGGTCTCGTACCCGTACCCCAAGACTCGTACCCATACCCATGGCACTGTACCCGTACCCCTGGGTTTGTCGTAAGCGGGACCCGTACCACATCCCAAACCCGTACCCATGGCTTGGACCGTACCATACCCATTGACTTTGCACAATTGTACCCTTACCCGTACCCGTACCCGCGGTCTGGGACCCGGACCCGTACCCGTCCCCACGGTCGCGGCCCGTACCCGTACCCATACTCATGGTCTCGGTCCCTTAACCCTACCCGTACCATGATCCGTACCCCACACTACAAGTCTGCATTGATTATAGTTTCCAAAGTCCCCATGTTTTATCAAAAA